>JBAKBP010004584.1:0-69061 GCA_037953745.1 Lithodes maja
AGGACACGAGGGGGTTAGTGTACGTGAGGTGTGGAAAAATGGTCAGTTTAGAAAAGGTAACAAGGTGTGGCCATGAGCTGCTTAGCCCTGCGGGCTTGGGCCTGTCTGAAATGGCTGGCTCGGTCAGCTGGTCCTTTCGTTCTGTGGACCTTTCTTCCGGGTGTTTCTGTGTGGTGTTCGCTCGTGGCTTCTGTGGTGGGCTTCTTGTTCTGGGGCATTTTACTAATGTAATGCCCTCGAAAATGTCCCGCACCCACAATAATACTAACCCGAGTTGACGTCAGGTATAGCGTAAAATAGTCGGAGATGGTAAGTCCAATAAACTCATCACGTGATAACACCACGAGACTATCACCTGGTTCTTAAAAATCGGACTAAGGTTGCTATACTTTTAGTACGTCCGTGGTAGTACAGTGGGTTAGCGCGCGGGCCTGGTGGTGATGGTTGGGTCACTAACCAGGGTTCGAACCCCACCTAAGGCATCTCAAAACCTGTGGGTTTTTAGGGGGGTTAAATTCCCTTCAGAGGTTCGTACCCCGCGCCAGGTACCAGGAAAAGTTGATCCTAAAGGTAGCCTGGGGATATTTCAGGAGACCATGAATTCCCTTCACACCCAGCATTTCATTGGTGGCAGCTAGGGAACGTGACCAGGTAGCTACGTGGAGCACCCGTCACGCGAACCCTATACCAACAATATTGAGATTGCTGAGGTAATACAGCTACGATACCTTACGACCTTAAAATAGGCTAGGGACTAGCCTAGTTAAAGAAGGATGTAATGTAATGCCCTCGAAAATGTCCCGCACCCACAATAATACTAACCCGAGTTGACGTCAGGTATAGCGTAAAATAGTCGGAGATGGTAAGTCCAATAAACTCATCACGTGATAACACCACGAGACTATCACCTGGTTCTTAAAAATCGGACTAAGGTTGCTATACTTTTAGTACGTCCGTGGTAGTACAGTGGGTTAGCGCGCGGGCCTGGTGGTGATGGTTGGGTCACTAACCAGGGTTCGAACCCCACCCAAGGCATCTCAAAACCTGTGGGTTTTTAGGGGGGTTAAATTCCCTTCAGAGGTTCGTACCCCGCGCCAGGTACCAGGAAAAGTTGATCCTAAAGGTAGCCTGGGGATATTTCAGGAGACCATGAATTCCCTTAAGAGGGAAGTAAAATGCCCCAGAACAAGAAGCCCACCACAGAAGCCACGAGCGAACACCACACAGAAACACCCGGAAGAAAGGTCCACAGAACGAAAGGACCAGCTGACCGAGCCAGCCATTTCAGACAGGCCCAAGCCCGCAGGGCTAAGCAGCTCATGGCCACACCTTGTTACCTTTTCTAAACTGACCATTTTTCCACACCTCACGTACACTAACCCCCTCGTGTCCTACACTCCTAACTACAAAGATGATGAACAGGAATATACATTCATATTAAAAACAACCATGCCCTGTCCCGACGTTGAGCCAATGCCAACACATCAGACAGCCATAATATTTATGTATGTTCTTACATCCGAGAAGTAGATTTTATATATATCTTAGAAGTTAAAACACCCACGTTTGTTCCTAGACCTCTTATATCAATATTCCATGACTAGTATAGATATATGTAACCCGTGCCCACTGCCCAGTCGCCCCTTGCATTTGTTCCTCTAGTAACTAAGTCTATAATATTAACTGCCACCAGCATTGATACGACATAGCGGCACTGTCCTTGCTACAAAGATGATGAACAGGAATATACATTCATATAAAAAAAAACAACCATGCCCTGTCCCGACGTTGAGCCAATGCCAACACATCAGACAGCCATAATTATATCTATGTATGTTCTTGCATCCGAGAAGTAGATGTTATATATTTTAGAAGTTAAAACACCCACGATTGTCCCTAGACCTCCATGACTAGTATAGATATATGTAACCCGTGCCCACTGCCCAGTCGCCCCTTGCATTTGTTCCTCTAGTAACTAAGTCTATAATATTAACTGCCACCAGCATTGATACGACATAACGGCACTGTCCTTGCTACAAAGATGATGAACAGGAATATACATTCATATAAAAAAAAAAACAACCATGCCCTGTCCCGACGTTGAGCCAATGCCAACACATCAGACAGCCATAATTATATCTATGTATGTTCTTGCATCCGAGAAGTAGATGTTATATATTTTAGAAGTTAAAACACCCACGATTGTCCCTAGACCTCTTATATCATTTTCCATGACGAGTATAGATATATGTAACCCGTGCTCAGTCGCCCCTTGCATTGTTCCTCTAGTAACTAAGTATCAATATTAACATTCCCTAACATCTTGTCTTGCCAGACTAAGCTTTATGAAGACCCATCGCCCCATAAATCTATGTATGCAATCCTTAGGTTAAGTATTTTTATCCGCCATTGTGTTCACCTTTTTCCATTTACTTTCCACAATTGTCATACGTCTTCCCCTTGCCTCCTTCGTATCCACAGCCCACACTACGCCAATTTACTTCGTGTCTTACACCTCTTACCCCAACCAGAGATTGTATAAGATAACCTGGTTACCAGTATCTGTCATAAGTACCCCGAAACAATAACTAAGTACCCCTACGAACTGCCGCTTTTGTTGGTATTTATATTTATATTTAATAGAAAACGCAGTTCCCAGGACCAACTAATAGTATCCATAACCCTCGGACTGATCACATAACTCTATCTTTTCTAGACTCATATACCACCCCATAGTTGCATTCCCCGGTAGCATATTTTGGCTAACGTATTCTACTGCCTTTTCAAACTTTCCATATCAAGTGTAGCCTAATGCCACCCCCACGCCCAGGGACCTTAGGGGCAAAATTTCCCTGTAGCCCTTGAACTCTCCCCCCCTCTCAGTAAGAATTCCCGCGCTTCTCGACTCTTGTCCGACCTAGCCTCTCTCTCATACCTCTTGAAGATCCTTGAATTGTCCGTTGCTAACGCTCTCCAACCTTTTATATATATACTCCTATCCAGCCTACCTTCACTTAGTAGGCCAGAACAACATTAGAACTTTACTAGCCCCTTGCATGCCATCTATTCTCTTACAACACATTCACAACCCTGCACCCAATGGTCGTCGGTGCGAGGCTAGCCGCCCCGCCAGTTACTAACTTCTATTGCCATACTTCCAGATAAATGTGGCAGAGTTAGCAACCCAGTCTCCACCACATCCAGCAAACTCTACAATTAACAACCAGCCGAGTAAAACCAGCTAGCTAAGGCACCTTCGGTTTTGGTATTAAAGACACCCACATCTGTCTCATACACAGAGGGTTATTATAAACACTGGTGATATGGCAAGCCCCTAGCCACAGCCGCCGGACGACGATCACAGAGAGAGTGCGCCCAGCTCCCCCTTTTGGCCCACCCGAGGAGGGAGACCCCCACCCCCGCGGAGGTATACCTGGCCCCTGTTTTGACTTTCGAGTCATTGCCAGGTAGCACAGGAATTCTTCCTGTCAATGAACTAACCATGAATGACTAACACCTTTACTAACCTCTATTAGCTCACAATAAACCATTTACCTTTCTTGCATGCTCTGATCACTAAATTAGCACCTCAGCTATACCATAGAATGAAGATTGAACAATCTAGAGAGACGTTCCTATCACAGCTGTCCCCATCCTCCTCGCAAAGTAGATCCAGTCTCTCTCCCCTAAATACGTCCAGTATAGCCAAAATAGTACCTCTTACTAAGGCTCAGTTATATGTCATATAAAGGCTTTCCTATAGCCCTGTGCCACAACAGTAAATACCATCTTACCTAGTCTCCATTTCTATTGAGAGCTCAATTAAGTTCATAAGACTCGAGATCCCTACTGTCTACAGGGTCCAGAACCGAGCCTATAAATCTAACTCCCGCCCCCAGTCAAATCAGTTGAAAGCTAGACACCAACCAGTGGTCACTACCCTGCAGTTTACCTCTAGCTCTGCCTTGTGTTGTTCCGGAGTTGAGAGATTCCAGATCCGGCAGACTCCGTGGCAGAGAAGACTGATAGAAGCATCTGTCCATGTACAAGTCCTAACGTGCACCTTATAACCTTCACACAAATTCGTGGGTATATAAGTGTGTAGCCAGCAACGATCATCAAGAGATCCGACTTGAGAACTTCCTACATTTTGGACCATCTGGACGGCCGAGGAACCAGTCGTTAGCCCCCAACATCACCGGAAGCAAGATAACCAGGACCAGATCTACCCATACTATTCAAGATTCATGTTGCTAGTACTAAGTGTTATAGTACTAGCTTGATACTCACTTATTAACTTTCTATAAAGTGGCTAAGACCTTGTCCAGCGCAATTCATATTTAACCATTCCATTTGGGACGTACTAAGCGATCAGTGCTCTTTAATTAACAGGCGACTTTGACTCTCGTAATTACCTTATTCAGATATTCAAACTCTAGTGATATCTAACGTCGCCCACTGATTTGTGTTCTACGTATTTCTGCTTCAAGAATATCAAACTTAGTTCAGTACCCCCATGAGGTTACTAGAGATTGCCGTGTTCTACAATACGCGTGTCTAATCCTAACTGTGAGCTGCTACTTGGGCACGCGACCAGCCAGCAAGAGGTCAAATCAGTGACATTGAATTATACGAATATATTGAGGTCTTCCAGTAAAAATATAAACTTGCTAATTAAACCCGTGATCAGAAGATTATACCTGAACGTTGGAAGTGGGAGACTAGGCTCCATCCAGATCCGCTAATGCTAGCAGTTCCCTTCTATCATTTGTTTTGTGCGAATATAACTATCTTTCTATGCTCTTTATTTCTTTACTTAAATAAACGTAAACTTGTGTCGTGTTACCGTGTGTTTATTTTGTGTTCTCTATTCCTCATACCTTGTATTGTGCATGCAGCCTTCTATACCCAGTCATTCAGAACTCACATTACCCAAGTTAAACCTGTAGAAAAACAGGGCATAACATTTTACATTATAATACTTATACAAATTCTTCTTATTCCAGAATGAAGATACCCTTCCCCGCCACACCCAGTATGAAAACCTTCCCCGACACGGCGACACCACACCACAAGCCTTCCTAACAAACCTACCCAAACTTCCACCACTGAACTACAACCACCTTAACTTCATGCCGAAACGAGGACACGAGGCTTCCCACTCCCGAAGATATAAGGCGAGATATTTATGCTTGTATTCTTGAACCATTCTTTAATTTTGCAGCGTCGTTAACCCCTTCAGCACCATGACGCCTTTTTACCTTTGGTTCTGGTTGAAATTAGATGATTTTATGCAGTTTACAAAGGACCTTTGTGTGAGTATCCTAGGTTCGAGTCCTTGGAGTGCCACATGTATTTGTTGATTTCATTAATGAGTTTAGAAGTCAAGTTGGCTGGTGAAAAAATATAAATTAAGAGGGTTGTTGTTGTTGTTGTTCCCTAAGCTGCCTGGCCGAACAGCCCCGAGTCCCTGAGGAAGGCCATGGCCACGATCGGGCTTTCCCACAGAGCTCTCATTGAGTGTAGATTGTGTTGTTGGCGTAAGTGGTTGTGTGAAATGCAGTCTTCTATGATGTGTTTAATGGTATGGGGTGCTGTGTTACATCCCGGGCAAGAGTCAACAACGGAGTCATCCAGTCTCTTCTGATAGCTCAGGAGAGCTGGATGGTGTCCGCATCTCAGCCTGGCCAGGTGGACTCTGTCCTCGCGAGGGAGGGAGGATTCGGAAGGATGGATTTCGGGAGGTTGTGCATGCAGCTGCGTGTTGTCTGTGAGTGAGTGGATGGATTGGCGAGAGATATGAGTATGGATGTGCTTCTGGAAGTTGGTTCGGGGTGGGCAGGGAGGGAGAGAGGACAATAATTGTGTGTGATACCGTGTGCTGGGTGTTGTTTTGATATTTCTTGGTGTCTGTGGGTGTGTTGCCATGTAGTTTAGTGGGTGGTCTTGGTTCGTGGAGGCTGCTGCCAGGAATTGAGTGCCTCTCATGTCCAGATGGTCTTTGACTTTGAGGATTTGGGTTTCTTGATGTAGGTGATCTGTGGGTGCAGTAGCTGTGCAGCCTGTAATGATCTTCAGGGCTTTGTTTTGAATAGTCTAAGGTCTTATGATGTGTTTCAGCTAGGTTAGAAACCCAGGCTGGGCTTGCATATTCCATCACTGATCTTATGTATTGTTTATATACTGTGGTGGTAGTTTCTTTGTTGTGTCCAAATTTTGTGTGAGCAAGTGACCTGAGGGCATTAAGTCTGGGTGTCAGTTTCTTTTTAATGTTTGTGGTGTGCTGTTTGAATGTCATGAGTATCATATGTTACTCCTAGGATTTTGGGTGTGTGTGTATGTGTTAGGGGTGTGTTGTTTATGGTGAGTTGAGGGATGTATTCGTGTTCTCCTGTCCAGCTTGTGAGCAGGGTTGCGGTGGATTTGGCTGGGGCTGTCATTGGTATTAAGTCTGTTTGTAGTGCACCAGCCATGTAGTGTGTTGAGATAGGGTTGAAGGAGATCTGTTGCCCTTTTTGGGTCATGGTGTGTGCAAGTGAGTGTTATGTCATCTGCATAGGAGGCTAAGTTTATTTGGGGCGTATTGGGTGTAGTTATATCGTGCATGTACAGATTGAAGAGTGCGGGCGATAGGACGGATCCTTGTGGGACTCCGTTTGGAAAGTTTCTGATTTTAGATGACTGACCGGCAAAAGATATGTGTGCACATCTGCCTGCTAGGAAGTTGGCCAGCCACCTTTTTGTGTTGTTGTGCATGTTTGTGTTGTAGATTTTGTTTGTTAGGTTGTGGCGGGGGATGGCATCGAAGGCTTTACTAATGTCGAGTGTGGCTAATAGTGATCTGTGGTGGTCTAGCTGAGTTGATGCCGTCAAAAGCTCTTTGTGTAAGGTCTGTGAGAAGAGTGTTTGTGGAGTGCAGTGGCCTAAAGCCATGTTGTGTTGGAGCTAGGGGTAGGTCGGGTGTAATTAGTTGTAATACTAGGCGTTCCATGACTTTGGAGGGGGAGCAAAGGAGTGTGATGGGGCGGTGCGAGGAGGGTAGCGTGGGGTCTTTGTTGGGTTTGGGGAATGTGATGATGATACCATGCTTCCAAATGTCTGGTATTGTGTTGTGTGAATAGCTGTAGTTTGATATGTTAGTGAGTGCTTGTATGCCTTGTGGTCCCAGGTGTCTGAGGTGTATGTTGCTTATGTTGTCTAGGCCACAGGTGGGTGAGTGCTTGAGATTGTTGATGATATGCTTTGTCTGGTGATTGGTGAAGGGTGTATAGTCAGGGTCTGTGGGGAATTGTCTCTTACGTCGGATGACACGTCGGTCGTCTTTGTGAGGTTTTAGGTGGCTGACATGTGAGAAGTGATTGATGAGAGTGTTAAGAGGGTTTATTGAGATGGTATTCGCCCATTTGAATCATATACAGTAAAAGTCCTTTAATCCGAATGGCAGCGGACCGACAGTGTTTCGGATTAGTGGATTATTCGGACTGTTGGGAGGGACCCCTGAAAACACTATAAATACGCACATGATTAACCCTTTCGCTGCGGGTGACGTTCTGGAATGTCCTGGCAATTTACAGCAATTTCCAGGCTTTAAGAGCCTGTAAAAACCGTAAAAATCGAGTGTCAGTGGGCGGGAGCGTGAGGGGCCCACCTCCGACCATCAGAGCAGTGAGCGGCTCACTGTGTCTTGCGCGGGTCTCTCACTGCCTCTCACAACAGTGTTGCCGAGCGAGCGAGTGCTAACAAATAGCGGGTTTCCCGCGTTTCTATGGCACCGCTGCAGGTGAACCAGGCCACCTACGAGGCCCGTTCTGGTCTCATTTTGAAGCTACGTTCGCCTAGTTTTCAGCAGAATACAGTTCATTTAATGCAGATGCTTGATTTATCATTCAGGAGTGCCTGAATATGCCCTAAATAGCCAAAAACACCCCGCAGAGAAAGGGTTAATAAATAAAGACATGATATGGTATATACCGGTGTATAAGACATATTTCTAAGCCTTTAACCCGTACAGCCCCAGCGACGCGCCTGGCGCGTCGGCGATGTATGTAACGCACAGCCCCAGAGACGCGCCTGGCGCGTCACCCTAATTGCGCCGACCGTAACCTCAGGTGTAGCCACTCAAGAGGGCTCAGATTTGTATGGGAACTGTGTACGTATCCCACGCAACCGTGCCGATGGTTGAAAACTCTCAAAGTCCACGTGCGTGCGCGTGAGCGCGCAATAACCTGGTTTTTTGGGGTAATTGCCTTCAATTTTTTACTCTTGTAAAATACGTTTTCGGGGGCTCTGTAGGACCATTCTTTAAGCTTTTTGAGCGGTTTTCGTGGTTTTTCCTTCATTCCTAACCCATTCGCTATTGTTTCTGGAATAAAACCATTTTTTGAAAACCGGCCGGGTTCTGGTGAACAAACATTACAAAACTAGCCGGGGCTGGACGGGTTAATAAACCCTCCAAAACCATGGGTGGTCTTATACGACGAATATACTTTCAATGCAAGTGAATTTGGAGCGCCGAAATTCATCGGCTGATTTTCCGAGTGACCGAAATCGTCGAAATACGATAATTTAATCATTAGTACTATATATTTTGTATATACTTACCTTAATTCTTTATGTTGTTGTTGTTGTTCCCCAAGCTGCCTGGCCGAACAGCCCCAAGGCCATAATCACAGAACCCTCCCTGCCAACCACAATAAAGCCTGGGTGACCGAAACCACTCCATGGCGGGGAGCTGAGGAGGGTGCGGAAACGCCCCACCCAGGGCCCTGTGCCCCTCAGCAATTATGAAGAGAAAGTTGAGGGGCAAAGGAAAAATGTGACGCTTTTGCTTCCAATCTTGGTAGATTGGGAGGTCAATCCACGGAAGAGACGCTGTCACTTGAGATCTAGAAAATATATAAGTAAAAGGAACAGTCAGAGTAAGCTATGGGTATGGCAGAGATCACTCAGTTCTCACTCTGATAGACCAGCCCATCACCACATGACTAGAACCCAATCCTCTCAGCATCAGCAAGGAAAGGCCCTAGAAAGCTGCCTTTGGCGGGGGGATAGCTCCCCTATTTCAACTCCTTTCGGGATTGGGTATTTCAACTCCTTTCGGGATTGGGCACCCGCCAGCCTTAATTCTTTATAATATTGCATAATAAACTTTCATCAAACAAGTTATAAGTTCAAATGAAAAATCAGTGTACCGGTATCATTACCGAAACACGTGTGTGTGTGTTATTGTCGAGTGAGTGTGTGTGTGTACTTACTTACACTAGTTGTATTTGCGGGAGTGAGCATGCTCGTTAATTCCCGCCTCCTAAGATATGTTTGTCATACCGTGCTTTGAAACTATGCACTGATGGTGCAGACACTACTTCGGCTGGCAATTTGTTCCACCCACTAATCGAGTTGGTAGGAAATCTTTTACTTTTCAGATCAGATTTACTATTAGGCACTTTCAGTTTGTAGCTGTGACCTCTTGTTCTCTCACCTCCAGCCCTCTCTATGAAGTTTTCTTGGTTGATTTTGTCAATACCTCTAACACATTTGTATATCTGAATTTGCTGTCCTCGTTTCCTTCTCTGTTATAATAATAATAATAATAGTTCTTAAAGCTAGCGCATGCTAAGCTAGCTAAGGATAGCTCAATAAGGCCGATTAGGCGTATTTCCATTGGGGTCCTGTACTACTACCCCATCCCTTTGCTCATGAGGGATGGTAACGACTCAGTGCTTGTGAAAAATCTTTAATGCGCCGAGCGTGGGCGCGAACCCGGGCCTTCTGGGTGGAAGTCCGAGACGCTAGTCACTACACCAAGCGAGCCGCTGTTCCAGTGTAGGTAGATTCTATCTCTCGAGCCTCTCTTGGTACTCCAAATTTTCCAAACCTGGGATCATCCTCGTAGCTGCTCTCTGTACCCTCTCAATTTTGTGGATATGTTTCTTCATGTGAGGGGACCACTACAGATGCATATTCCATCCTGGGTCTTATTATTGCCGTTATTATTTGTTTCATGGTGTTTTCATTAAGATAATTGAAAGACATCCTGATATTTGCCAATAGTGCTAGTGATTCTCTCACTATCTTATTTACGTGGCTTTCTGGAGACATGTTATCCTTAAATTCTATCCCCAAGTCTTTTTCTGCTTTAGGAATCACTTCGTTTCCTAGTTTATAATCTTTTCTAGGTCTGTACTTGCTTTTACCCATTTCTAGAGTCTTACATTTTCCTGCATTGAACTCCATATTCCATTTGATGCTCCATTCATGGATCTTTTGCAAATCTGATTGGAGTTCAAGGCAATCCTCCTGGGTTCTGATCGTTTTAAGCAGTTTAGCATCGTCCGCAAACATGCTCATGTAGTTTGTTAGTCCCTCAGGTAAGTCATTTACAAATATTAGAAACATGATTGGGGCTAGGACAGATCCTTGTGGTACTCCACTCGTAATTTGAGTCCAGTTTGACGATTTCCCCCTTACTGTTGTTCTCATCTGTCTTTCGCTAAAGGTAGGTTCACACATAGGCGAGTCGGAGCGCAACTCCAACGCGAGTGATGAAATTTTTGCACTCGCCAATGATTATCCCAAATTCGCCGACACTCGCCGACACTCGCGTGGACTCGCGGTGGACCGCGTAGACTCGCGAACGCGGCCAAAATTTTTGTGATGACACAAAAATTGGAGAGTCAAGTGGGAGTAGGACGCCAACTCGCGTAGACTCGCGTAGACTCGCGTAAACTCGTGTAAACTCCTGTAGACTCGTGTGACACTCATGTAGACTCGCGTGACAGTCACGTTGTACTATTTAGAAATTTGATGATCGCGAGTCTACATGAGTGTCACGCGAGTCTACATGAGTGTCACACAAGTCTACATGAGTGTCACACGAGTCTGTTTATATTATCAACAAAAATCGTAGCAGCGAAACGACTGCACATATTGCTCTCATATTTTTACCACATGTACCTTACCCTTTTGGCTACCCACAAAAAAAATCCCAAATTCCTCCTCCCACCCACTCGCTGACTGTCGGTCCCGTCAGAAGGAAAAAATAGGAAAATCTGTGGCGGCGAAACGACTGCACCAATCGGTTCCATATTTGTGTGACAAGTCCCTTAGCCTTCTGCCTTCCCCCCCACCATACCCCCAACCGCCTCCCACCACCCACTTCCAGCGTATCCGTACGAAGATAAGGAAAAAAAGGAAAATCTGTGGCGGCGAAACGACTGCACCAATCGGTTCCATATTTGTGTGACAAGTCCCTTACCCTTCTGCCTTCCCCCCACCACACCCCCAACCGCCTCCCACCACCCACTTCCAGCGTACCCGTACGAAGATAAGGAAAAAAAGGAAAATCCGTGGTTGCGAAACTACCTTACCAATCGGCTTCATATTTGTAACATGAGTCAATTACGCTTCTACCTTCCCCACACCATCCCCCAAACCACCTTCCCACCACCCTCCTACCCATACATAATAAGAATGATGTGGAATATATGCATAGGATAATTATATGATGACAAATAATAATATACAGATTGATATCCAACATAAAATATAAATAAATACAAGATATAAATTAAATAGAATATACACTCCTGTTAACTTCCTGTAGACTCGCGTTCATCTCTTGTAAACACGTGTAAACTCATGTAAACTCCTGTGACACTCATGTAGACTCCTGTAAACTCGCACTATTCGTACCCTGGAATTTGACCGTTATTTTTCAAATTTTGGCGGTGCGTGTTGGGGTCGTGTTAAACTCGCCAACACTCGCATAAACTCGTGTAAACTCATGTAAACTCGTTTTAAATTCGTGTAAACTCGTGTTAAATTCGTGTTCTATGCATGTTTACTCGCATCAGCTGCTACTCACGTTGGGTTCGGGCTCCATCAACGGCGATTTGCGGCGAGTGTGACTCGCGTTGGCCTCGCGCTCCGACTCGCCTATGTGTGAACCTACCTTTAGGTAGCTCTCCATCCATTTCAGCAGTTTGTCTCCTACTTTTCCCTCATGTTTTAATTTCCACAGCAATCTCTTGTGTGGAACTTTGTCAAATGCCTTTTTAAAGTCTAGGTAGGCACAGTCTACCCATCCTTCCCTCTGGTCCACTGTGTTTATTACTCTAGAGTAAAAACTCAACAAGTTGCTTACACATGATCTGCCTCCTCTGAATCCAAATTGTCGGTCAGTAATTAATCTTTTGGATTCCAGGTAGTTCACCCATTTGTCCCTTATTAATCCTTTCAGAATCTTCATGAGGATGCTCAATAGTGATACAGGTCTATAATTCAGTGGTTTATCTCTGCTTCCTCCCTTAAATATAGGAATAATGTTTGCTCTTTTCCATTCTGTAGGTACTATCCCCGTGTCCAATGATTTGGTCTATCTATCTATCTATTGCCAGACGCCTTACTCCCCTTACGAGGGTGGCCATACACAGAATGCCCCCAAGCGGACCTATTCCCTGTGAGAGGGACAACCCGAGCCAGTTTAGTGAAGGACTTACAGGATTGACCACTCAATTCAGGATCCGTCCGACTCCGAGGCCCTCTGTGTATCTTGTTAGCACTATTTTTCTACAGTGGTGTCCGGCTAATCCATCCACTAACCTGCCTTACCCTTAGGTAAGCAGTACGGATTTGTATCAGGTTTACTCCCCTAGACAGGTTGCCAACCAAGGCTGACGAGTCCCATCCACCCGGATTTGTATAAGGTTGTCTCCCCTAGATGAGTTGCCGACCAAGGCTAACGAGTCCCATCCACCCGTAATTTTTCCACCCGTATGATTTGGTCATTATATCATATATTGGTATACTCAGTTCCTTGGCATTTTCTTTAATAATCCAGCCTGATACTCCGTCCGGTCCGGCGGCTTTGTTTGGATCCACCTTACTCATTTTGTCTATGAGCTCTTCTCTGTTAAATGTGACTTCCGGCATTTCCTCTATACCTATCTCATTGGTTTCTGGTGCAATGAATTCTCCTTCTTTTGTAAATACTGATGCAAAATTTCTATTTAGGTCTTCCGCAATTTCTGTATCATCTTCTATGATTCTGTTTCCACTTTTAATTTTTAGGATTGTGGCTTTTATCTTCCTTTTGCCGTTTACAAACTTGAAAAACATTTTTGGATTCTTTTCATAGTTCTCCACTATCCCTTTCTCATGGTTTGCCTCTGACCTCCTCCTCATTTCTGTGAATTTGTTTCTCTCTTTATACTTTTGCCTGTTTTCTTCCGAATCCCAGTTTCTCATCTTTTTCCAGGCTTTGTTTTTTTGCTTCCTGTGCTTGCCTACATTCGCGATTAAACCATTCTTTGCGATTTCCTTTTTTTCTGTTATTAATGTACTTTGGGACAAAAGTTTTTATACCAGGATCATAGATTTCCATGAATGCCTTGAGTTTTTTGTCTACCTCACTTTCAGATAACACTTGATCCCAATTTTGTGACTTGAAAAAATCCTGTAGTCCTGCGAAATCGGTTCTGGAATACATCCAGTGATTTTCCTTGTGCTTTTCCCTTTCCTTGGGTAGTTTACGCTTCAATAGTAGGTCTATGTCGAGAACTGCATGGTCGCTTTTTCCTAGTGGGCATAGGTACTGAATACTTTGAACCTCCTCCTCCCTTCTTGTGAAGAGAAGGTCCAATCTAGCTGGTTGATCACTTCCCCATATTCTTGTTGTCTCTTTTACATGTTGGTATATAGAATTTTCCATGGCCATACTTAACACCTTACGAGCGGGTGGTGGAGTATATTTCACTGTGCCGCTCAGCGTTTTTTTTTTTTTACCATAAATGGGGTTGTTTCCGTGCTCTTGTTCATGCATAAACAAGACCCAGAACGTAATACAAGTATGTATCCGTGAAAGGGCGTAAATTGAGCTTTCCAATGACACCCGAACCATCCTTCTACAATCACTGGTTGTCTTGCAACGATCGTGCAACCGAAGGGCAAAATCGCTAAAATACGGTAATTTCTTTATATAATTACGTATGTAGCGAGGGAGTGAGGGTGGATGTAAGTGGAGTACATCTCAGTTGGTCCACGGCGGCTGTGGCGAGCGGTCATGAGGTAAGCCATGCTCCTCCCATCACTCGTCTCTCTCTCAGAGCCAATATTGCGCCAAAATTGCACTCGGACTTAAGTCGGGCCCCGCCACTTAGTCTAAATTTTTCGATACGGACTTAAGTCGGGCCCCGATAGACAAGGGTTAAAAATTCATAGCCCCAACTTTCCTCTCCTGTTCCGGGTTCAAGTTCTTCCCAATTCACTTCCTTGCAGTTAAAGTCCCCACACATGACTATTTCATCCTATGAAGCCAAGATATTTTCTAGCACACTAATTGTTTCCTCACGCATTAGGCTATGCTCCTCCTTACTCCATGTCTTCATCTTGGGAGGTACATACTCTACTATCACTACTATTTTTTCGTTTCCACCAATTTCTAGTGCTAAAACTTCTGCTGATGAAGTTTCTAGTTTTATCTCAGACACAATCAAATCTTTCCTAGTAAGGATGCACACTCCACCTCCATGTCAAAGTTTTCTGTCCCTCCAAATCTTGTATTCAAACCATCCTAGCAGACTTATATAAATTCCTCTCTTAGTTTTGTCTCAGTTAGACATACTATTTCGGGTTTCTTAGTATTGAGGAAGTCTGATAGTTCTAATTTCTTAGAGATTAGCCCATCGACATTGGTATATAGAATCCTTATACTTTCTAGTCCCCCATTTCCTGATTCAAGTGCCTTATCTGCAGCAGTCTGTACCCTACCCTCTTTTTCTTTTAGTTTCTCTTTACGGGAAGTTTCATAATCTTCCCTTTTCTCACTCCGTAAAAAAAACTTATTCTTTTCTTGTTCTGTCCTCTTGCTATTTTCCTCTTTGGCAGTTTTCCTTAGTTCAGCCTCCTTCTTTCTCTCTTCTGGTATGTCATGCCTGATGTAGATTTCGTCCATACCTTCTAACTCTTTTAGCCTAGCTGCTACTGCCATGATTTTATCACATGTCCTTGACTTAAATTCGATTTTTACCAGTCTATTGTATTCCTTTGTGTATTTTCCCAGCCTAAACATGTCTGATATTTCCTCCTTCCAATTGTCCTCCTCATCCTTAATAGATTCCAGAATCTTGTTGATACGACCTTCATCCTTCGCTCTTCTTTTTGTCCAGTCTAGTTCCTCCTTTTCTTCCACCCCTGATATTATGAGGCAGTTAGCCCTACGACTTTCTTCCTGGATGGCCTGAGAGTTTTTGTGGATGCCTTGCTTAACCATTCTTTTTACCTGGTCCTTTATCCTAACATCTTGCTGTTTCTGTTCATCCAATATCTTCCTGAATTCGTCACTGTTTGCCATCCTTACACTGTCTAAATCTTTTACCACTTGGTCTCTAGTCATGCCCCAAGCATTTTTACCTTCCGAGATACTGGTGTCTAGCCTTGTCATTATCTCTGCCTTTTCTCTCTCCACTAACTCCAACCTGTTCTTCAACTCACCATTCTCTGTAACAATTTCCTTCTTAACTGTCTCCAAATTCTTGATTTTGTTCAATAGCATGTAGCAAAATTTTCCAGTTTCCTCTTCCGTCCATGTTTTCTGGAAACCGGGAAAATCCGGCTCTCCCTCCGATTCGTCACTCCCGCCTTTATCACCCCTCTCTTCCTCAGCCCCCTCGTCACCTTCATTAACCATCTTCCCCACCTATTTCCTCTTGTAGCTGGATCCAAATATCTTGCCTCTTGTGTGGGTAATACACTTACATATGGCATATACTTTTACTCACCATACTGAGCCGAGAATTTCCCGCGCCGAAACAACAATATTGTGCGACCTCTTCCGATGCTTCACTCTCACCCTCTATTATTAGTCACTAATTTACCACTTGCCAGCCGAAGTTTACTTGGTTTTTATCACCAACCTTATCCCTGGAGTCCCCTTGACATATGAATAAGAGATAGATTATAGCTCACTCCCACCTGCAACAATGTATGTAGAAATCAGCTGGAGCCTGTGGACCGCTTCCTCTCCCACTGTGTCTCGTGTGTGTGTGTTCTTGTTCTTGTTCTTGTGTGGCTATATCGACCGCCACTGATATACGGTATGCAATAAATATTATTATATTTATGCTCTATGGAAATGAATTTAATTTTACCTAATACTATTTATAATGGTAAAAGCCAAAGCAAACTCCATTAAACTAACTTTATTGAAGGCGGGAGATTGTTGGCCAGCCTAGCAACAACAACTTGTAGCTACGGGTTATTATTGTTCAACTAAAGATCAGCGGCATTGTTTTAGAGTCAAATCAATGGTGTTTCTTAGTACCAATGGACTTAATTGGATAGGTTGTTTTATTACTTACCAGTAATGCTTAGAAGTGTTATGTAGTCATCACTAGGGAGTTACAATTAGGTGAATTAGGTGAGTACAAGCACTATGAGGTCCGAAAAACGAGTGGAATTAGCGAATGTGACCACCGATCAGAGCACTGGTAGACGGAAAATGGCTTAGTCAGCCGCCTTTAACCCCTCAGTCCCGGTTGGGCTCTGAGGCATCCATAAAAAACACCCCCGCGGAACCCGGAATGGCTCCGAGGCTCCGGCAGCTTGAAAGCCTGTAAGCTTGGTGTGCGAGGCGTCCGTCCGCGCATGTAAACAACAGCCGGTTGGACCGACGCCGCGCATCTTCGACCACAAGAAGGAGAGGCGTCCTTGTTCGTGTGTGCCTGTATGTTGTTGTTAAGTGGTATTTACCTAATTGTAGTTTACAGGAGTTGAGCTAAGCTCGTGTTGTCCCGTCTCTTAGTCTACTTTCATCCAATTTTTTCTTGAAAATATGGATGTTCCTTGCCCCTACCACCTCCTCCTCAGGCCCATTCCATTTGTCAATACATCTATAGGGGAAGCTAAACTTCCTGATAGCATTATTGTTGTTGTTCCCTAAGCTGCCTGGCCGAACAGCCCCGAGTCCCTGAGGAAGGCCATGGCCACGATCGGGCTTTCCCACAGAGCTCTCATTGAGTGTAGATTGTGTTGTTGGCGTAAGTGGTTGTGTGAAATGCAGTCTTCTATGATGTGTTTAATGGTATGGGGTGCTGTGTTACATCCCGGGCAGGAGTCGACAACGGAGTCATCCAGTCTCTTCTGATAGCTCAGGAGAGCTGGATGGTGTCCGCATCTCAGCCTGGCCAGGTGGACTCTGTCCTCGCGAGGAAGGGAGGATTCGGAAGTATGGATTTCGGGAGGTCGTGCATGCAGCTGCGTGTTGTCTGTGAGTGAGTGGATGGATCGGTGAGAGATATGAGTATGGATGTCCTTCTGGAAGTTGGTTCGGGGTGGGCAGAGAGGGAGAGAGGACAATAATTGTGTGTGATACCGTGTGCTGGGTGTTGTTTTGACATTTCTTGGTGTCTGTGGGTGTGTTGCCATGTAGTTTAGTCTTGGTTCGTGGAGGCTGCTGCCAGGAATTGAGTGCCTCTCATGTCCAGATGGTCTTTGACTTTGAGGATTTTGGTTTCTTGATGTAGGTGATCTGTGTTATTGTCGAGTGAGTGTGTGTGTGTACTTACTTACACTAATGTATTTGCGGGAGTGAGCATGCTCGTTAATTCCCGCCTCCTAAGATATGTTTGTCATACCGTGCTTTGAAACTATGCACTGATGGTGCAAATACTACTTCGGCTGGGTTTATATACTGTGGTGGTAGTTTCTTTGTTGTGTCCAAATTTTGTGTGAGCAAGACTCCTGAGGGCGTTAAGTCTGGGTGTCAGTTTCTTTTTAATGTTTGTGGTGTGCTGTTTGAATGTCATATGAGTATCATATGTTACTCCTAGGATTTTGGGTGTGTGTGTATGTGTTAGGGGTGTGTTGTTTATGGTGAGTTGAGGGATGTATTCGTGTTCTCCTGTCCAACTTGTGAGCAGGGTTGCAGTGGATTTGGCTGGGGCTAGATTAAGTCTGTTTGTAGTGCACCAGCCATGTAGTGTGTTGAGATAGGGTTGAAGGAGATCTGTTGCTCTTTTTGGGTCATGGTGTGTGCATGTGAGTGTTATGTCATCTGCATAGGAGGCTAAGTTTATTTGGGGCGTATTGGGTGTAGTTATATCGTGCATGTACAGATTGAAGAGTGCGGGCGATAGGACGGATCCTTGTGGGACTCCGTTTGGAAAGTTTCTGATTTTAGATGACTGACCGGCAAAAGATACGTGTGCACATCTGCCTGCTAGGAAGTTGGCCAGCCACCTTTTTGTATTGTTGTGCATGTTTGTGTTGTAGATTTTGTTTGTTAGGTTGTGGCGGGGGATGGCATCGAAGGCTTTACTAATGTCGAGTGTAGCTAATAGTGATCTGTGTGGTGGTCTAGCTGAGTTGATGCCGTCGAAAGCTCTTTGTGTAAGGTCTGTGAGAAGAGTGTTTGTGGAGTGCAGTGGCCTAAAGCCATGTTGTGTTGGAGCTAGGGGTACGTCAGGTGTAATTAGTTGTAATACTAGGCGTTCCATGACTTTGGAGGGGGAGTAAAGGAGTGTGATAGGGCAGTGCGAGGAGGGTAGCGTGGGGTCTTTGTTGGGTTTGGGGAATGTGATGATGATACCATGCTTCCAAATGTCTGGTATTGTGTTGTGTGAATAGCTGTAGTTTGATATGTTAGTGAGTGCTTGTATGCCTTGTGGTCCCAGGTGTCTGAGGTGTATGTTGCTTATGTTGTCTAGGCCACAGGCGGGTGAGTGCTTGAGATTGTTGATGATATGCTTTGTCTGGTGAAGGGTGTATAGTCAGGGTCTGTGGGGAATTGTCTCTTACGTTGGATGACACGTCGGTCGTCTTTGTGAGGTTTTAGGTGGCTGACATGTGAAAAGTGATTGATGAGTGTGTTTGCTTGTTGTTTACATGAAGGAGTAGAGTCTGTTGTTGTGATTGCAGCATGTGGTTGTGTTGCTGTTGGAAAGTGTGATGCTGTTTAGTGTTTTGTAGAGTTTTTTGGGGTTTGTTTTGTGATCAAGTGTTTGTAGGAAGTTATTCCAATTTAGTTTTTGTTGTTCTTGTATTTTGTTGTTAGTTTGGGTGTTGAGTGCTTGAATTTGTTGTGTGATGTCTTGTGTGTGGGGTGCTGGGGAGTGTTTCAGTATGTCGCGCTGTCTGATGAGGTTTTGAATTTCTGGTGTGAAGTTGGGGTTGTGTCTTTTTCTGTTACATCTTGGAATGTGTTTCTTGTCCCTATTCGGGCTCTGTCTTGAGACGGCCACCCCTATAAATAAAAAGGGGAAAACTGGGGTAAGTGCCAAAGCATATACAGTCGCGCTAATAAGTCATGTCTCGGCACCAAGTATGTTTTGATCAATAATTGGTATCAGCAATATCTAAGCTTCATTTCTTCATATCAAGTGAAATATACACATACGTTCCTACACTTAAGGCGCGGTTACACATGCCCAAATTTTTGTTACCCAAGCAACTTTTGTCACCGCTACGGGCAACTTTTCTGAGACCCAAAAACAAGTAGTTACACATGCAGGAAGATAGTTGCTCGTAGCACTATCTCCCGTAGCCTACACTTTCGTTTTCACTTCGAAATTAATTGGTCTTAATTCGGCCGTTTTAGCTTCCCGTCACGCTATTAATACATCACAATCCCTATGATAAAGCTGAGCATATAAAAACCAATGTATGTATCACTATATTGCTCACCATTACATAAAACAAGCGACATGAATCCACGTATGTCGGTAAAAGTGCAAGTCAGTTGAAACAGCAGCATGCTCATGATTGGCTATCTTATCATTACCCTGATAATTTATTTATTATCTGTATTGTTCCTTATTTATTCATTAAACTAGATATGTTTAAGTAATTTTAATGATTACTTAATAAATTACAGTACTATCCGAATCTAAAGAGCTCTTAACCCTTGGTTCCCGGATGCCCTCTTGTACGCCCATAAAAAAGCATGTAACAGGTACCCGGAAGGCCTCTTATGCACCCATGACGTCACAGCCTGTGAGCTTGCTGTGCGAGGCGTCGGTCCGACGCATGTAAACAACAGCCGGCTGGACCGACGCTCCGCATCTCCGGCCACAAGAAGGAGAGCGTCGCTTGTTCTTGTGTGCCTGTATGTTGTTGTTCAGTATCGAAAAGTGGTGTAAAGTGGCTGGTTTGGCCATAAAGTTATCTCCAATGAAATCATCATCACAGCTCACCCAGTTGACTTAGAGAGCTCTACTTAATGCCATTCTACAGGTAAATAACACAGCTACGCTTGGGGATGCGCGGGAATGCGGGAAGCAGTCTGATTAACGAATATACGGTAGCCTAGCCTAGACGTTTTTCGGCCAAAACACCCGGGTTTCGAGGAATATATATATAATACATAACCGGGGCTGGAGGGTTAAAGAACACAGGAAACACAATAATAACGTATATATCATAAAGCAAGATAAAGCACAAGCAAGATAAAGATATGATAAACCAAGAAGTAAGCGAGAGAGAAGACTGGCTGGCCCGGGCTCACCCGGTTTAGCCAATCACAGGCCTTGCTTTACGTATTACACATTTAAAATAGGCAGTGACAGTATTTCTTACCTTGCTTGTGTTTACTGTATTATATGTACGATTTTATGTGTTCCATGTGGTATTTTATAGCTCTTAAGGTTCGGATATCACCTGTCACATTATCATTAGAAGTATTAAAACTTATTTATATTAATATAGCCTGCTGTATATGAATTATATATATATATATCCACGACATAGCCTACTAATTCACGCCAAACACGATTATCATATACTGTACATGTAGGCTACTAAGTTATGTAAAGAGTACCGGTAGCCTACTATTTAGCACGTCGCATTAACCGAACCTATAATGCATAAATACGGTATGTAATCAAGATTACAAAGCATACAGAATACATAATTTGTAATACTGAAGGAAGTATTAGGCTAACCATTGCCGTAACGAAGCTAATATTCATATTTAGTTATAACAAATCGTTTACTGTTGCAAATTATAATTGTAAGTTGATTATGATAACCGATATGATACATTTAATCCCTTGAGAGAATATTCTTCCCATTCTTGCCTAAAGATATTGTAGGCTATTTGTACAAACTTGAAATTTCGCATTCATACCGTAGCCTACTTCTTGATTAAACCGTTTTCTCTCATCCCAATCTATTGAATATTATACTGTGATGACATATATATTTAAGGATTGAGCATTATTATAGTATATTAATGCTTGCACATCATATATATAGTTATCACATTACTACTATTGCATGCAACCCATATTTATAGTTGTCGCAACAGGCGATGCGTCCCGTACGTTCGGGACGCAAAAGTTGCCCTATTCGGGTGACAAATGGGTCCCGAAAAAGTTGCTTGGGGCGCAAAAGTTGCTCCACGGAGCAACTTTTGTCACCGATTCGGGCAACTCGGGCATGTGTAACCGCACCTTTACCCACCCTATTCAACATCTGGCAGACATTAATACAGCACAGAGCGAGCCAAACGTAATGACAGCTGGGACACGACTTATTAGCGCCACTGTACATACATACAGTATTTATTGCGTTCTATCTTGAAACCACCTCGAGTATCAAAGCGCAGGGCTTGTGTACTCAAAGTACAGTAATTAAAACGTCACATGTCTATGTGACTAGGATTGTTTATTTTATTTGTTTTTTGTCTCCATCTTGGAACTGTACACTGTTCAGTAGCCTGTAACTCTTTAAGAGGCCCCGAGATTATCGATTGAAGCTTCGAGATTTTAGATGCTTCATATACTGTATGTCGCTGTAGGAATAGGTTTTTACACCATACCCGAAAGAGGATTTATGGAGCTCCAATCTTACTCTCAACCATGAACAATTTTACTAACACACCTAAACTTCGTTAGATGCGGGAATAGTCTCACAAAAATATGCCAGGGCCTGGGATTGAACTCGGGACCCTTGGGCTATGAGGCGAACACTCTACCAGTGTCGCCAAGAAAGATATCTCACTTGGCAAGGTCGGCTCAAGTTATTTCCGCATCCGGTCTGTTTAGGCTAACCTATTTTCACTGACTTTACATCGCACTAGATGTTCACAGTGTTGTTTTAATGTGATGATTGCTTCTTTTCTGCCACAGTAGATAGATCTTACAACAGGGAATTTGTTCTTATATGTCATTAATTTTGTGCCAAGGCTATAAAAATGGCACTTTTTAACGCATGGCGATTCTATGTAATTACAGTAGGCCTATCTCTGTTTGGCTAATGCAGTACTACTGATGTGATTATTGTTATCGTTTTGTTTTCGGTGTTCGGCCAGCGGGATTTCAGTTAACTTGTCGAGTTTCTTAGATATAATTGCACCAGTGTTATTCACAAGTTATATTTGTGAATAACAGCTTATGACTATATATAGTAAGCTTTGTTTATTGTAAATAGACAAGAAATTATCATGTCCCGATCTTGATTATTGTACTTTGACTTGATTTTGATAATGAAAGACCATACAGTAAAATATATCGTCCATAAGCTTATGGGATGAAGCCGTGATGTTGTTGTTGTTGTTGTTGTTGTTGTTCCCTAAGCTGCCTGGCCGAACAGCTCCGAGTCCCTGAGGAAGGCCATGGCCACGATCGGGCTTTCCCACAGAGCTCTCATTGAGTGTAGGTTGTGTTGTTGGCGTAAGTGGTTGTGTGAAATGCAGTCTTCTATGATGTGTTTAACCCGGGAACTGCGGGAAGACTCTTTAGAGTTCGGCCGGCGGACTGCGGGAAGACTCTCTGGAGTAAGTAAAACTAAAAATCAACTTTTTACATCGAAAAAAAAAAAATTATTATTTTTTTTTTTTTTTTTGGCCCCTGGGCCATGCAAAATCTCAGTCCTCTACCTCCCCACTTTCCTCCTATTCCTCAGTTATCACCTATTTTCCCTATTATTCCCTTATTCTGAGGTATATTTTCGTGCTAACATTAGCGAGTTGCAAGCAGGGTGTTGTCATCACTGATGGCCATCGAGTGCAAGAGAGAGAGAGAGAGTATCGATCGACTGTGTCTCAGTGGCCTTGGGGGAAATTGGCGGGAAAGGAGTTTGCCTCACCCATAGATTATACAACTCGCGGGCTATATCTCCGATTTTGACCATCCAAACGCTGTTTTCACTCGTTTTATTGTTGTTTCAGGTTAATACCTTTATAATCAACCCATAATAGGCGCATATGGATAATTATTAATGCTATTAATGGTACAATGAATATTTTAGTGACGAAAAACCTCAAATACGTCAGCACAGGGGGAGGTTTTCATTTACCCCCGTGCGCACTTCAGAGGTTAATGGTATGGGGTGCTGTGTTACATCCCGGGCAGGCGTCGACAACGGAGTCATCCAGTCTCTTCTGATAGCTCAGGAGAGCTGGATGGTGTCGTGATGTTGTTGTCGTTCCCTAGGCTGCCTGGCTGAACCGTCCCGAGTTCTTAACCCGGGAGCTGCGGGGAGACTCTTAAGAGTTCCCCCGGCGGACTGCGGGAAGACTCTTGTGAGTAAGTAAAATAAAAAATCAACTTTTGACATCGAAAACAAAATTTATTTTTTATTTTTATTTTTTTTTGGCCCCTGGGCCATGCAAAATCTCAGTCCTCTACCTCCCCTCCTTCCCCACTTTCCTCCTATCCTTCAGTTATCACCTATTTTCCCTATTATTCCCTTATTCTGAGGTATATTTTCGTGCTAACATTAGCGAGTTGCAAGCAGGGTGTTGTCATCACTGATGGCAAGCGAGTGCAAGAGAGAGAGAGAGAGTATCGATCGACTGTGTCTCAGTGGCCTTGGGGGAAATTGGCGGGAGAGTAGCTTGCCTCACCCATACATTATACAACTCGCGGGCTATATCTCCGATTTTGACCATCCAAACGCTGTTTTCACTCGTTTTATTGTTGTTTCAGGTTAATACCTTTATAATCAACCCATAATAGGCGCATATGGATAATTATTAATGCTATTAATGGTACAATGAATATTTTAGTGACGGAAACACCTCAAATACGTCAGCACAGGGGGACGTTTTCAATTACCCCCATGCGCACTTGTTAGGTTAAGGAAGGCCTTGGCCACGATCGGGCTTTCCCACAGAGCTCTCAAGAAGTGTAGATTATGTTGTTGGCGTAAGTGATTGCGTGGAATTTCTATGATGTGTTTAATAGTATGGGGTGCTGTCTTACATCCTGGGCAGGTGTCGACAACGGACACATCCAGTCTCTTCTGATAGCTCAGAAGAGCTGGTAGAGTGGGGCAGCTTAGCAGATGGATGTGAACGTTCCGGACAAAAGCGCCAAATTTTTTCCACATTCTACCCATTGCCTTAGTTTCCCATTTTTGATAGGCACCACTTCCTCCTGATACATTATGACAGCCATGTTGGATTTTTATGATCGCCATCGTAGAAAAACCTATATCTATCAATATATCCGCTGCTAAGCCACTTAGGATCATGATCTTGGTGTCTAAACACACATTTTCTGGGTCAAGGAATGCAATTATACCATTTAGAAAAGGACTAGCTTGATTTTATTAACACAACGAAAATGAATAGGCCTATAAGATAAATTACAGTCATCACACCAATGCTTCATGATTGCGTTACTTCTGACAATAACAACTGCAGAGTTCAGTGCACTTCCAGTTGGCCTTTCTGCATGCACATCCTTTTGGACTCTTGCAGCCACATTTGACTAGTTCACTGCAGGCCTTACAGGCCACAGGTAATGTCGTCCACACAGGAACCCACGACTGGCTGTCCTCACCCAGAGTCCATCCCCAGCCTTATGGACTCTATGCATGTTGTACACTATGCTCACTGGTACACCATATTCCACTCTCATAAGCAACTCGCTTACAATGCTGCAGCAGAGCATCCTGGGTTGGGGGGAGGGCCTCCATTGTCTTACCCTTCAGGCAAAACAGCTCCTTTCTGGCAATGGTGGTTCCCTATCCAAGCAATGGCGAGATGTTGAAAAAGAAGAACGTGCATGTGTCTTAAAATTGTACAGAATGGTCTGAGAGACTGTGAGGTTTGCCTGTGAATCTGTGAAATCTTGGTTTTTAAAGTCAGCACCAATCAATAGCATGGACACAAAGGTGTTGAGAGTAGATGGCACTGACTCTTCCTGACAACCAGAAGGAAATTTGCCATCGAAGTGGAAACCTTTATTGCTGACAATCTCCTTGCGCACTAGCTTAGCTGCCTTAGCCAGCAGTAATGCATCACCTTCATAATTAAATTAAGAGTTGATGCTAGGACGTATGAAAATGTATCGGACATGTGTGAGGTAATGAATAACAAATTGGGGTCAGTTTTTACTAGAGAGGAAGGTTTTGACGAACCACAGGCGGGAGTACTGGAGAGTGGTCTTAGTAAGATTGAAATAACTAGAGATGAGCTGTTATCTGCGATGAGAGGACTTGAAGTAAGGAAAGCTATGGGACCAGATGAAGTGTCTGCCTGGGTTTTAAAGGAGTGTGCAGAACAATTAGTAGAGCCAGTGAGGGACATAATTCAAGCTTCCTTAGATAAAGGACAGGTTCCTGTTGAATGGAAAAGAGCTAATATCATTCCGATATACAAGAATGGAAACCCTGAGGACCCTCTAAACTATAGACCAGTTTCACTTACTAGTATTGTATGCAAGATTTGTGAAAAGCTAATTAGGAAGAGATGGATGAAAATGTTGGAGAGAAAGAAGATAATAACCCCAAAGCAATTTGGATTCAGAGAAGGGACATCTTGTGTTACCAGTTTGCTATGTTATTACAGTAGGGTGATAGATGTACTCCAAGAAAAAGGCGGATGGGTGGACTGCGTCTACTTAGACCTTTCCAAAGCATTCGATAAGGTACCACATAAGAGATTGTTATCTAAGCTTGAGATGCTAGGATGTGTCAGGGGGAGTTTGCTGAAATGGATGGAGAGTTATTTAACGGATAGGGAAATGAGGACCAACATTAGAGGAACTTACTCATCGTGGCGGAAAGTTGAGAGTGGTGTGCCGCAGGGATCTGTGTTGGCACCTCTCATGTTCCTTATGTACGTGAATGACCTGCCGATAGGCATAAACTCTTACATGTCAATGTTTGCAGATGACGTAAAAATTATGAGACAAATAACAAATAAAAGTAGTTGTGAGGAGCTGCAAGGGGATTTAGATAAAATATACGAATGGAGCACCAAGTGGAAAATGAAATTTAATATAAGTAAATGCCATGTGTTAAATATGGGAAGAAGTGTGAATAGACCAAATTGGGAGTACAGGATGGGAGATAATATAATTAGCAAGGCCGAAAAAGAAAAAGATTTAGGGTTGATTATACAAGATAATTTGTCGCCAGAGAAACATATTAACAAGCTCTTTAGCGGAATGTATGCAATGGCCGGGAATATGAAAGTTGCTCTGAACTACTTGGATGAGACCATGGTAGCGAAAATTATGAAGAGTATGATTAGACCAAGATTGGAGTATGCAGCAGTGGTGTGGTCCCCGCATCTAAAGAAGCATATTCACAAGTTAGAAAGAATCCAGAGAGCAGTCACTAGATTGGTTCCAAGTCTCAGAGAACTGCCATATGAAGGGAGGCTAGACAAATTAAATCTACCGAGTCTAAAAGAGAGGAGAGAGAGGGGAGACATGATAATGATGTACAAATGTGCCCGGGGGCTGGAGAGGCTGGATAGGGAGGATATATTAATTATGGATACAGGAATAACTAGAGGCCACAGCTACAAAGTAAAAAGACCTACCTGCAAGAACGATATCAGGAAGTTTAGCTTCCCCTATAGATGTATTGACAAATGGAATGGGCTGGAGGAGGAGGTGGTAGGGGCAAGGAACATCCATATTTTCAAGAAAAAATTGGATAAAAAGTAGACTGAGAGACGGGACAACACGAGCTTAGCTCAACTCCTGTAAACTACAATTAGGTAAATACAATTAGGTAAAATACATGCCATGGCCTGTTTCAACATATCTTGCATGCCTTGTTCAAAAACCAGAATCTTATTTTTGCTATCACTTTGTTCTTGAGCTTACGGGAAGTATGCTAGAAGTTTTTCCTTGAAGTGGGTTTGGTTAGTCTCTGTTTCAACACCAAGGTTCCGCAGTCGCTTTTCATACAGCTGATACAATTCCGAAAATTTGAAGTAGAAGGTCCCAGCTTCCACACAGTTTTCTACATGAGTAAATAGCTCCACAAGTGCTCTTGCTTTCATCCTCTTTTCTTCAGAATGAACTCCAGATGCTTGCCCTTCATGCCGGATCAGTGATCGATGGCGATTCCGTAGTGTTGTTAAGCACTCCAGATGATATTTAGCTTGAAGTGCTATGAGATTGCCACCTTCCAATCTAGCCATTAATTGTGTTTCCTGCAGTTCTGTAGCAATCTTTCTTATATTCTCATCAGCTCCAAATGTTCTAAACTCATGGAGGTGTCCATCCTTTCCACAACAAATTATACAGGCCATTTTGTCCATCGACTGACGCCGTGGTCGTTTCTCTCCATAGGTGTTGCTCCCTGTCTCGCTTTTTAGTAGCTCTTTCCAGTTTGTCTTTACTGAACTTTACATTGCAGGATTTGTGCCATACACCCCGCTTTTGGACCAGTTCATCTGTAGTTATCTCTTCTCCAAACTTCAGTACTACTGGCAATGCACCTAGGCCTCTAAAAGCATTAACGTTATTTAACCTGACAAGCGCTAAATAGACCTAGGGGCTAGGGTAGTTATTTGTGCATTTCTAGCCTTGGATTCTGACAGAATTCGTTATATTTACAATATAGAGCATTATTTGTTTTCGGTATGCTTTTATTTTACATATATGATGTATATATGAACCTTCAAGAGTGCTAAAATAAGTGGGAAAAGCATTTGGGTGGTGAAAAACGAAGATATTGGCCACCCGGTCATAATCTCAGGCGAGAGAGAGCCACAGGCAACCCTCCTCTCTCGCTGTCTGTGAGGTAACTGAGACGAGCGGGGCGGTGTGGGCCGGTGTCTGGGTGTTACATAACGATCTTTTCTGCAACCCACTTGTGCTACATTATCGCGGGAGAGAAAAATAACCGATAAATGATGATAATAAGAGGGAAAATAGGTGATAATTGAGGAGGGGAGGGAGGGGGGTGGGTGAGATTTACATGGATGAGTACTGGAGGGGAATTATCTCACCTAGAGACAAATTCCTTTGTTTTGATAGGCCCTTTTTTTTTTTGGAAAGCTTTTTTTATGGTCTTGCTTCCGTGAGGCCTATCGCGTTCCCTATAGGAAGCCTTCTGTGAGGCCTATCGCGCTTGCCGGGTTAAGAACTTGCTGTATGCGCCGGACTTGTCCCCGCTCCCTTGTGCATTGAGTGGGCATTTCACAGGCCCTGTAGTCTTTTCTTCACAGATCAAGCACAGGCTCCAATCCATCTTGCTAGTTCAACCTGAAAATAGAAAAGAAAAATATTAGGATTTTGTTATACTGTAATTATTTTATGTTAATTTCTGACCAAATAACCATTCAACTTTATTATAAATGGTATGAATGTATTCCTTGACCTCAAAATTGTATGTTTGGACACCAAGATCATGATCCTAAGTGGCTTAGCAGCTGAGATATTGATAGATATAGGTTTTTCTATGATGGCGATCATAAAAATCCAAGATGGCTGCCATAATGTATCAGGAGGAAGTGGTGCCTATCAAAAATGGGAAGCTAAGGCACTATGTAGAATGTGGAAAAAATTTGGCGCTTTTGTCCGGAATGTCCACATCCATGTCAAATCTTGCCCTGAGCTGCCCTACTGAGAGATATGTGTATGGATGTGCTTCTGGAAGCTGGTTTGGTGTGGGCAGGGAGGGAAAGATGACAGTATTTGTACTTACACTAGTTGTACTTACACTAGTTGTATTTGCGGGAGTGAGCATGCTCGTTAATTCCCGCCTCCTAAGATATGTATATATTGTTTGTATACTGTTGTGGTAGTTTCTATGTTGTGTCAAAATTTTGTGTAGGCAAGTGACCTGAGGGCATTAGAAGGTGATGGTGCATGGGTCGAGATAAACATGGAATAATAATTGTCAACCTGCACATAATTATATTGTCAAATCCAATGGCACCAAAATAATTATTAACAATGGTATATAGGGTTTTGTGGATTGTCTACACCGGACCTATGACGTCATAGGAGTGTAAATCCACCTTCCAGTCCAGAAAGAGGATACTTCTGTGACGTCACTATGACGTCACAGGTCCGGTTTAGACAATCCACAAAATCCTTTATACCAATATTAACCCGTGGAGCCCCGGCTAGTTTTGTAATGTTTGCGCACCAGAACCCGGCCGGTTTTCAAAAAATGGTTTTATTCCAGAAACAATAGCGAATGGGTTAGGAATGAAGGAAAAACCACGAAAAACCGCTCAAAAAGCTTAAAAAATGGTCCTACAGAGCCCCCGAAAACGGATTTTATAAGAGTAAAAAATTGAAGGCAATTATCCCAAAAAACCAGGCTATTGCTCGCGCGCACGCACGTGGACTTTGAGAGTTTTCAACCATCGGCACGGTTGCGTGGGATACGTATACAGTTCCCATACAAATCTGAGCCCTCTTGAGTGGCTACACCTGAGGTTACGGTCGGCGCAATTAGGGTGACGCGTCAGGCGCGTCTCTGGGGCTGTGCGTTACATACATCGCCGACGCGTCAGACGCGTCGCTGGGGCTGGACGGGTTAATAATGATTTCAGTGACATTGCATTTTAAAAGCAAGATAATTATGTGCAGGTTGGCGATAATTACTCGTTTATCTCAACCCGTGCACCACCACCTTTAAGTCTGGGTGTCAGTTTATTTTTTTTATGTTTGTGATATGCTGTTTGAATATCATCAGAGTATCATATGTTACTCCTAGGTTTTTGGGTGCGTGTGTTTGTGTTAGGGGGTGTTGTTTATGGTGAGGTGCGGGTTTTTGTATTCGGCTGTCCAACTCGTGAGGAGGGTTGTAGTGGATTTGACTGGGGCTAATTTGAGTCTGTAGTGCACCATTCATGTAGTGTGTTGAGATAGGGTTTGAGGAGATCTGTTGCTCTGTCTGGGTCTTGGTGTGTACATGTTGGTGTTATGTCGTCTGCATAGGAAGCTATATATATTTGGGGTACGTGAGGTGTGGGTATATCATGCATTATAGATTGAAGAGTGTGGGCGACAGGACGGATCATTGCAGGACTGTTTATTTTTTAAAGTTTCTGATGTTGGATGACTGACTGGCAAATGATATGTGTGCATATCTGCCTGATAGGTAGTTGGCCAGCCACCTTTTTGTATTGTTGTGCATGTTTGTGTCGTAGATTTTGCTTGTTAGGTTGTGGCGGGGGATGGCATCGAAGGCTTTACGAATGTCAAGTAGTGATCAGTGTGGTAGTCTGGCTGAGTTGATGCCGTCAAATGCTCTTTGTGTAAGGTCTGTAAGAAGAGTGTTTATGGAGTGTAGTGGCCTAAAGCCATGTTGTGATGTAGGTAGGGGAATGTAAGGTGTGGTTAGTTGTAATACGAGGCGTTTGGTACCTTTTGAGGGGGTGCAAAGAAAAGTGATGGGGTGGTGTGACAAATGGGGTTTATCATTCCACTGTAAGGAAAAGCTACGTACTGCATGTGTGAGAAGCATGCCACATTATGGTAGTGAGACGTGGACAGCCACAGAGGATGACGTCAAAAGACCTTAAGCTTACTGAAATGAGTTTAAGAACTTAAGAAAATGAGAGTCTGCAGAAAACCGATTGGCCTACACAAGGCAGATCCCCGTCACACCCAACCCTAATTATAAGGCCTAATTTTAAAAAAACGGCAATCTGCAGAGCCCACACCTGCCAGATCCCCCTCTTGATAGTGTAATGCTTAGTGTGCGGAATTTCGGTGCGAGTATCCTTGTTTCGAGTCCTTGGAGTACCACATGTATTCATTACTTTCATTGATTTAATTAATTAGGTTTATTTGAAAATGAATTGGTGGGTTGGTGAAAATATATATGAATACTATAGTGAGAGACGAACCAACAAGAGTGGTTGAGAGGGAGATATTAATTTTGTGTAATACAAATTGTACTTTTTAACGCATGGTGATTCTATTTAGTCATCCCCGTTTGGCTCTCTCTCTGTCTCTTCTTACCTGGACATTAGCTATGGGTATTTGTAAAAAACTAAAGGTTAGGATTTTAGATTAACTAAATATCCACTATACTGAATTCGGTTTCTTTACATGGACGATAAATTGAATCCCTTATTAGCTAGCTACTTTCTCGATACAGTACTTAACCCACCAGACCCGGTTGGGCTCTGAGAAACCCATAACAAATGCGCCCGCGGAACCCGGTAGGGCTCTGAGGCACCGGCAGCTTGAAAGCCTGTAAGCTTGGTGTGCGAGGCGTCCGCCCGATGCATGTAAACAACAGCCGGTTGGACCGACGCCGCGCATCTCCGACCACAAGAAGGAGAGGCGTCGCTTGTTTGTGTGTGTGTGTGTGTTATTGGTAAGTAGTAAAAAGTGGCTGATATCGCCACAAAGTTCTCTCCACGGAAATCGTCCTCACAACTGATCCAGTTGACTTATAGAGCTCTACTCAACGCCTTTCTACAGGTACGAAACACATCTACGCTTGGGGATGCGCGGGAATGCGGAAGCAGTCAAAATAACAAAGATACAGTAGCCTAGGCATAGAAGTTTTTCAGCCAAAACCCCCAGGTTTCGGGGAAATTATAGAATACAATAGCCGGGGCTGGAGGGTTAATAAACAAAAATTAAATTATGCCTCTCCCATCATAATATGATATTATGGCCAAATGGCCAGGACGAGAAAATATACATAACATAATTAAACATGACAAATTAACTTTCTTTTCAACTGACGGTAAATTGCAAAGTTACCATCAACATTTCTCGGTTATTTTGAAGATTTTGTAGAGAAATATGGTACTAATTATATATACGTGGACTATATATTATATAGTCCACGTATATATAATTAGTACCATATTTCTCTACAAAATCTTCAAAATAACCGAGAAATGTTGATGGTAACTTTGCAATTTACCGTCAGTTGAAAAGAAAGTTAATTTGTCATGTTTAATTATGTTATGTATATTTTCTCGTCCTGGCCACCTCGCTGGGATCGCAACGTCTGTGTGGGCAGTGTATCTATGCTCCCTCATGTAAATGTCTCATCAGGCAATATAAAATAGTTAAGGAAATCATTGTTTTGTACTTACTTGTCTTACCAATACCTGTAACATCAAATGTATATATACAGTATTGTCTTTTTTCAATTTTCAGGACACAGGAGGATTTCAGACAGACGCCACCACCGCCGTGGTACCCCAAGGACAGCTCTTACTACAATTAATCAAACCACTACACTACTGCAAATCCATCTCCTACTACCCCTGCACATCATACGCCCCAAGAACAACACACTACAGATCCCCTACGATGAACCACCACACTGCTAATACATCTCCTACCACCTCTGCAAATCATACGCCCCAAGAACAACCCACTATGGATCCCCTACGATGAATAACACCACTACGATACTCCAACTACACCAGACATCATCAAATCTACTACTTTACTATACTCTATTCAAATGACCTTGGCAGTTTTCACCCTTCTCCACATAGTTACTCATGATTTTCAAAGTTATTTTACTCTTGGATATAATAAGATTCTATAATTATCTATTTCATAATACTGTACTGTTTTGCTAAATCTTCAATGCATTATTTCCACAAAGTGATTTTGAGAAGTTCTTCAGTTTTTATATTGTGCAGTTTCTGTTTTGGTTTTACATCACTTAAATAAAATAAATTGTATTCATATATTCATAGTTTGGGGCATAGACTAGGACTGGCGTCGGCCATACTCGGGTCCCGGAACTTGGGTCCATTGTCAGGCCCACAAACTGAGGTCTTATTTTAGTTTTACTGGATATGGGACTGTGTTTTTACTCTACAACATCTTATTAACTAGAGCAACCAAGTAAAGGAAAATAAAACTTTTGTTTTTGGTTGATTGACTCATAAGTCTCTTTCGTGATTGAACATAAAGGAAAATATACAGTTATAATGAGATAGTTTATAAGAATATGTATTATACAAAGCATCATACCATGACTTACATTAATTAAATATTAGAAGAAATTAAAGTAAAACCTTTGCAAAATATTACTTTACACATAATTTTACATATATCAAAAGTCACATAACACAATAATTAACTTAAACATTAGAAAGTTTCTCTTGTCGCCTTAAGCAGCCTAGTGTACACTCCCGATCGCTTGTATTAAATACAAAGGCCTTAAACAACGCATTACACAATGTCTGGCATGCTCCTGAATGGCTAGCTAAAGGAGCATCTACATAAGACGAGCATTGTTTTAAGTAATTGCGACCACACTTTTTTTGAGTTTTGAAGAGACATTTGAAGGGTGATGCCACTATGTACAAAGAAGACAGTAGCCAGTGTAGGCATACTCAGCCCACCTCGATTGAGCGCAGTCAAAAACTCCAATTTTATGTTTTAAAGTATCATCTGAATCTAGAAGTAGTTCAGTGTCTTGTAATGTCAGCTCTTCCAGAAGTTGTAAATCACCATCATCTATTGCTGCTGTACAAAATTCACAGCTTACTTCTTTGGCTCGGTCATGAACGATGTCACGTTTCAACAGCTGATGCAACTGCTGTACTTTGGATGCTGCTTGAACATCCCCAATGTCAATGTAAAAATTTCCTCCACTACGTTGTCTTGCTTGACCAAAAAACTTTTCTAGGGGATCGTGTGAAAAAACAGCAGGTAGGACGTAAGCAAAATCATGGGTTTTAAAAAGATATTGTGCTGCTTCTATGTTATACCTTGTTGTTGACTGTGTTAGTTTCTTCTCTCTGCCATGCCCACCAGTCCACCGACAGCTGGATACAACTGTACACATTTCCTGCAGAGCTTTGAAGTTTGTACAGTTTAATGTCCAAGGTTCACGATATTGGTCTCGTAAATGAACTGCGCTGTACTTGCTTTTACAATTGGTTACCAGTGTTATGTATATCACTGTTCCATCCTGAAATTTAACAGTTCCTCTAAGACCTTCAAATGCAGCAATAGTTTTCTCATTGAACACTTGGCAAACTAAGGGCACAGTCTGACGTTGCAATGGTTTAGGAAATACTGATGAGTTTTAACTGTGCTTGAATGAACTGAAAACCTTCAATTTCACGAAATTCTGTGATTGAGTCAAGTTCTGAAATTATTCTTTTTAAGCGGTCAGTATTAGTCGCTTCATGAGTGTTCATAATTTTCACTATTTCTTCAATTTGAGACCACTTACTTACCAAGCTATTTTTTTGAAGATTCAGTTTACTTTTTGGTATCTCCAAGCCACTTTTCTCTGCTACTACCAGCTGCAGAAAACCAAAAGGAGATTGTATCTCTTTAAAATGAAGAAACTTATCAACTGCTCTACCATTACCATCTGTCTTAAACATTGTCAGTTCTCTACCATTTTGCATTATATAAAACTCAGGGAAGTGTTTTCCAATCTCTCCTGCAAATTTGTCATAACTATGCATTTTGTCTTCTTCATTTTCAAATTCAGTTTCTTTTTTAAGTCTTGCTTCACTTGTCACTGTTTTAGTTAACCTAGGAGCTGACGTAAGTTGTTTGAGGCAAGACTTGGGTACACCTTTAAAAACTGTAGGAGGCCCAGCTGGTCGTTTTCCTCCCCGAACTGTGACCCAATCGCAGTCGAAGTGTGATGCACAAATCCATAGTGTCGACCTGTCTCTCAAACTTTCTGGGCTATTTGACATAGCACTAATCCATGCATGTCGTTCTTGTTCTTCATTCGGGAAACACACCATAGGACTGTATGGCTCTCCCCTGTAGTTTCCACGACAATTGAATGCAGCACATCTTTTCGGCATTGTTCCTGTAAAGCAAAAAAACAAGAATAGTTGTAAAATGGTTATCAGTACATATCAAAGCAACCCGTTGACATCAGCTCAATTCTAATATTTATCGGCTAAATAAGTTGTTAACACAGATCCTTTTGTGACTGGTAAGTATTTATAAGAAAATTACTTACAATAAGCCGAGAGATAACGAACAACAGAACAAAAATGTGTTGCCTCTAACGTGTCTCGTGGGTGACTGGCGTCTGGCATCGTCCTGGGCTGTTCGTTTTCTGGCGAGACATTATGTCGCCAATATGGCGGGGATATGGACGATTGCGTGTAATGGACCCAAGTTTCAAACTCCGAGAGTGCTCGTTTCCAGTCCTTATGTAAAGGGGTCTATGGTTTGGGGTGATGATTTGTTGCCAAGTAAAATTGAATGGAGTATGATTCTGCTTTATCATAATGAAAGTGACATTTTGTATTTTGTTTTAACACAAGTAGGGTTACCTGCCCTCTAGTTTATATTGAGAATAATTTATCTGGTAAATTAGTAAACAAATTATAATATAAATTATAGATAAAGCTGTATGTAAATTGTGCTCCCCTGTATAAAATAATATATATTTTTTATGCAAATGGAGATATATTCGGCGAGTTACTTTGCTTTTTATTTGCTTTCAATTTTTTATATTCGTATTGCTAATTTGCTTGAATAATTGTAATGTACAGTAGCTTATATAAATGCCTTCTCATTTTAAATATTTAGTACAATTTGCTTTGAATATTAAAGTAATGTACCCTACATAAATGCTAGTTCATATTGTGAGTGTAGCTACAGTATATGAAGATAGTTTGAATTAGATTCTTGATTATGATAAGTTTTTATTGCATTAGTAAAATAAGGTAATCCATGTTAATTATATTAGTTGAGCTAGGCAACCCATATGTATCTTATTTTGACCTAATTTTGACCATTTTAACCCCTTCAGACTCATATGACACAGAGGTTGCCAGATTAGCAATAAGAAATAGTTATCTATATCTATCGCCCGACGCCGTGATCCCCGAAGGGGTGGCCACGAACGAACCGCCCCCATGCACCTCTGTCCCCAGTCAGTCGACGCCCCTCCTCCCAACCAGCACCGCCTTCGTTCATGTAGTTCCTCACTCCATCCTTCCACCTCATATTCGGTCTACCTCTCCCCCTCTGTCCCTCCACCTCGCTCTCGTACACCCTCTTAGTCATTCTCTCGCTTTCCATACGTTAGTTATCTCACTCTTATAATTACCTCTCTAAAATTAGTTTTATGCCCACAGCTAACTCAAGGACAACTGCAGAGGTTGAAGTAACTAAACTAAAGGTTTCTAAATACCCCTGATGGTAACAAAGGCGTTAAAGTATCCCTAATCGGCTCAAAATCGCGTCATATGTCTGAGAGGGTTAATAGGGTTTAAGTTGTGATTATAGAGATAAGAGCAGTCCTGGGTGTTATTGTTCCCCAGGCTGTCTGACCAAACAGCCCCAAGGTCCCGAGTATGGCCAAGGCCATAACGGAGTGCCCCCACAGAATCCTCCCTGTTTACCACTAAGAAAGCCCAGGTGACCGAAGCCGTCCCAGGCGAGGAGCCGAGGAGGGTGCAGAAATGCCCGGGATACCAAAGCCCCACCCAAGGCCCTGTGCCCCTCGACAATTATGAAGGGAAATTTGAGGGACAAGTCCTGGGTGTTAAAGTAGCTTACACTGTGATGGCGTCTAGTTGCACTCGCGTTCCGACTTCACTCTTGGCAGTTTCTCCGGGCAAGGCTCCAATGTTCCAGGCTTACACATGCTAGCATGTAACTGTTTAGCCTTTATGAATAATAATAACTGCTTTTAATTAGGGTAGTAGAATGACGATTTTGGTTGAAGGAAATGGATAATTTTGAGGAAAATTTAGCTATTTACTGTAACAATATTCTAATTAATTATTCCCTTCAGGTGTGGTGAATGGATAGCAGCAGAGGATGCAGTAGCAAAAACAGACAATCCACAGCAGAAATAAACACAGAATCAACAGCACCAAGATAAGAGAACCACAGCAGCAAGAAATCACACCGGAGCAGCAAGAGAAGAAACCACCTCAAGAACCCACATCACCAGCTATAGAAGGAATATGAGGACAGTCACTCGCAGCAGAAGACAGCACATCAACAGAAGGAACAGCAAAAGACAGCACAGCAGCAGACAAAGGAACAGCAACAACGGAAGAACCGTTAATCACAGAAGACGGCATAGCAACAGAAGAAGGAACAGCAACAGAAGAAAGAAACAGCAGACAAATGCCCAAAAGTAAACACAAAATTTAACAGCATCAAAATACGACTACCACAGCAGCAGCAAGAAACATCAAGAAATGGAAGCAATATCTGAAACAACTGCATCGATTAACAAAACAAGAAACCACACCGTTTAACTCTACAGTATAAGCGGCAATGGCAACGGAAGAAATAGGAGCATTATCAAGAAACAGAAGTACAGTACAGACCTAGTATAGAAACAAGACGCAAGAAAAAACAGCCGCAACAGCATTTCCGGAAGATTTGGGAGCAGCATCGCACTTCAACAACATAAGAAACTACGATCACAGGAACCTCAGGAAGCCGAACACTACAGCATCAACATACAGCTAAAGAAACTATCTTAACCCTCTCACCACGGAAGGGCTCTTGAACGCCCATAAAAAAGCATATAACAGGTACCCGGAAGGGCTCTTGAACGCCCAGTGGTTGAAAGCCTGTGAGCTTCGTGTGTGAGGCGTCGGTCCGATGCATGTAAACAACAGCCGGCTGGACCGACGCCCCGCATCTCCGGCCACAAGAAGGAGAGCGTCGCTTGTTTGTGTGTGCCTGTATGTTGTTGTTAAGTATCGAAAAGTAGTGTAAAGTGGCTGTTTTGGCCATAAAGTTATCTCCAATGAAATCATCATCACAACTCAACCAGTTGACTTAGAGAGCTCTACTTAATGCCATTCTACAGGTAAATAACACAGCTACGCTTGGGGAATGCGGGAAGCAGTCTGATTAACAAATATACGGTAGCCTAGCCTAGACGTTTTTCGGCCAAAACACCCGGGTTTCGAGGAATATATATATAATGCATAGCCGGGGCTGGAGGGTTAAGAAACCACATCAACAGCAATAAAAGAATTAAGAGGGTCTTCAATCGCAGCAGTAGATCAGGAAACAGGAACCGAAGTACACGAAGCATCAATCGCAGCAGAAGACGACACAGAAGATCAAGAAACAGCAACGGAGAAATACAAGCAATGGAAGCAATACGAGGAACCTGAATCGCAGCAGATGACGGCAATAAAAAAAACAGCAACGGAGGAAATACGAGGACCCTGAATCCCAGTAGAAGACGGCACAGCAGCAATGGAAGAAATATGAGGACCACCAATTGTAGCAAAAGACCGCAATGGAAGAAATACGAGGACCCTGAATCGCAGCAGCAACAACGGAAGAAATTCAAGGATCGTCAGTTGTGGGGCCACTACAAGGTTTATGACGTCCCTTCTGGGGAGGCAAACCATGGTAAACTGAATAATATACAGGAGATACTGTATACCAGGCTAGGTTACTCGCCCATCACAGCCTCCAATGGTCATGAAGATAAACGTGGCAATGTGCAGTACAGCGCATAGCTCAAATTTTATATATTTTTCTCCTAGTGTGAATGTGGTGATGTGAGAGGGGTGTCGGTGGGGTTGTTTGGGGGGGCGTTAGTCTGCAAGTCGTTAAACATTGGCACATCAACTTACTCGCTGGTCCGGTCTTGGTGCCGGGTGCATGAGGTAGTCAAGCCTCTAACTGACGATAGAACAAGACCGCGCAGTTGAGAACCATAGTACTTTCCCACCTTTGCTCGTGCGTGGATTTAAAACCAAAGGATCTTCAAACGTTGAACGCCTGAAGAACGGTAACCTACTGTAGGGTTGGAAGCTGGTATTCATCTGTTAAATCTTTTATCATCCTTGATTTTATACTTCATCCCATCTGTGGACTCTCAATTCGGCTAATAGCGAGTACAGTTGATGTCCTGAATGCTACGGCTTTGGAGGAAAAGCCCCAAAGTGCCGCCTTCCCTTCTCCGAGGGGGAGATCTGGCGAGGGAGAGGAGGGGTCGAGCACTCTGTATCTCGTCACCCAAGTCTCTCGTCCTTCTACCTACCCATCAGCTTAACTTTTGTCTCTCCTTAACTCATCCAACACGGGCATGGGAGTTGTTTGTGGGGTGTGTGTGGGGGTGGTGTTATTTAGTGCTCGAAGGGTCCATGGCGTCATGTTAGGTTCATGGTGGCTAGAGGGCAAGAATATGGCTGGTGTTTATATAACGTCATAAGACTCATTGAGGATATGACGGTATATCTTCCCCATGCAATATTTTTGTTCTATAATGACTATGATCCAAAGAAGTCTTGGAATCTGCTTGGACTCTATGATTGTCCCCGCCACGCACTCTTCACCTCAGCCTCACTCGACTCTCCTAACTCTATTGTGTTGACAGTAGTGGTTATGTTGAATTAAAACCTTGATATGATTTCACACTTATTCACAATCGAGTCACTGTCAGCTGTGGCACCCCGCTCGTGGTTTTCTTCATCTGGTCCGATAGCTAAGGAACGTCACCTTATCACACCGGAGCATCACGAGCGGGTTGCCTTAACAGCTGAGGCGGCACAGTTGTGGTGGAGTTCTGTTGTGCGATGCCACACCCTTCTGGTACAAGGAACATTTTATTCTGGCTTGCATTAGTCTTGTTCTATTAAATTTAGTTTGGACCTGTGAAATCAAAGGAATAATTAAGTTACCCATTTGATTTCTAGTGGTTCTTCCTAAGCTGAATAGTCAACGGTTGGCCAAAATATAATGGACGTCCTTTGTACCGCGGGGGTTGAACTCGGCACCAAACCCAGGACCCCCCGCACATGTTCCGTTATAAGGGCTGGTGACAATCCATGAGCACAATACGGGGTTATGTCAACGTCTTTTGCCTCTACCGGGATTGTATCACCAGTCATGTTGGTCGAGTACCGTCACCCCTCTCGCGTACACTGTGCGTGGTGGCTGTATGTGTGCGCGTGTGTATCCTCGGTCATCCTTCATCCTTACCTGTTCCTTATCTATTACAGTTTATCTGCTGTAAATAAAAGGTAATTATTATTATTATTCTGTTTACTCGTATGTATCTCCATTTGTGTACAGGGGAGCACACCCTAATGTAACTTATACTCTGAAATTTTATTCTTTATTACAAAATAAAATCCATGTTATGTACAATACATTTTTATTAAATCCAAGTATTATTATTACATAAATACTGTATATATATAATAAAACAGATGGTAGGGAAAAGAGATAGAGCTGAGGAGAGAAGAGGGAGAAAGCAAGAAGAGTGAGGATAGAAAGAGGAAGAATGACAAAAGAGGAAAAGATAAAAGAATGACACAAAAATTAACATACAGTATAAATTTATTTCAATGTACATTTACTCCCTTGTAGAGAGTAGCCAGGTCTAACTATCATATACAGTAATTGTCAAGTTACTTACCCATTTACATAAGCGACTTTTCCATAAACACTCATCAACTTGGATGGTAGACAATTTCCAAATTATACTATAACTAGGGATAAAACAATACTACAGGACTTCTATATCACTCGGTCTTAACAGTATTTGTAAAGACTTCCATCAACTTGCAATAATGCTTGCTCCTGATATCCACTCTCATAAGAATATGGTTACCAAAATAATCCAAGAAAACTGTCAACTTATAAATAATGCTAGCTTCTGGATTACACTTCTATAAGAACACTATTAACAAAAATAATCAATAAAATATCTGAAAAATATTCCCGATATGTAGCCAAAATTTAATTGATGGAAAAATTGCTGTGTAAGTTCATTGGGAGCAGGGGGCTAGGGATCCTCCTCCCCTTGTAAAATTGGTAGAGTCATTTTCAGAGCTTCCGTGACCGTGTTTAGGATACCAAAGTTTCTCAGTGAATTTAACAAGGGCAACTGATAACAAAAATAAGCCCCCATACACCTCACCAAAATGACGGGAAAGTTGTTATTTTAGAAGTTTTTTCAAAATGGCCTCCGCCGTCATCTTAATTTTTTTATAAAGTACTATTTCTTGAAGTGAATGGCCAAAAATTACAATTTTGGTGTCTATTCCCACTAATTTTGGTGTCAGAAAACCAATGGGATGGCATAATTAAAAAATAATTAATAACTAATTACCAAATAAATAAGAAAATAATTAAGAAAATCAATGGGATGACATAATTCATGATTTAGTCCCATTAACCTCAACATCTGAGACAAATATGATGTTAAACCCACTGAGAAACTTTGGTATCCTAAACACGGTCACGGATCCTCTGAAACTTACTCAAATAATATAATATATATAATTTAAAATGTAAACCAAGAATGTTGACTGATCAATTCCTTCTTTTTCAGGTTTGTTGCATCGAATTTGGCGTGAAGAATCATAAGCATGGAACGTAGAGGAGTTAGTGATGTGCCTGACCCAGGACCTGGATTAAAATGCATATGTCAACATCCCTGTATAGCTGATGATAGTACGGACAAGACATCTGATACAAAGTGGGAGAATCTAAGGAGCAAGTGTTTTCGGTGGAAGGAACTTGATAAATTTCAGCATGCCTATGCAGCAGTGGAGTGGGACAAGGGGCCTAAAGGCCTGTACATGCATAGTAAATGTTTCACCCAGATCAGTAGTAATCGCTATATTCAGCAAGCACAGAATCGTAAACGGAAATCTGAACAGGAAGAAGTTCAAGCATCAACTTCAAGTCAACAACTCCCAGGAAATGTGCCTAAAAAGCTTCGTTCTAGTACTGGAGTGGTTCATGATAGTATCTCTGTGTGGTGTATGAAAGGACCACAAAAAACCAGTAATCCTGGCAAGTCCAAACTTTTGCTGCTGTCAACAGTAGACGCATGGAACCGGTTCAAGTTGCATACAGTTTGTCTGTCAGATGAGCCTATAAGAGAAAGATTGAATACCCTACTTGCATCTATCCCAGACAGTCTAACGGCGTTTGGATTGGAAATTCGTTATCATCGTGAATGTTGGCGCAATTATGTCAGCAACCCTCTGAAGGAGTCTTTTCCTGATGAAAAAACAGAGCATCTGCAACATGTTAATCTTCGAGAGGCCCAAAATATCTTCTTTCATCATGTCAGTCAAGTTATCTTTGAAGATCATGAAATCCGTACACTGCAACGTCTTGTAAAGGATTACAAAGGCATTACTTCAAATTATGGTTACTTTTCCACAGCAAAGTCCAGTTTCGTGAAGGAAATTCTGATCAAGGAATTTGGAGATGACATAGCATTTCAATAACGAGGTCAGAAGAATGTGAGTGAACTGGTATATGATGCAAGAGCTGCAGGTTCATATCTTGAGGCTGCAATATCCTCTCTAGGTGTAAGTGACGATCAGCTGGTGAAGAATGTAGCTGGGCGACTCAGAGATCAGATCATCAAAACAAAAACTATTCCTTGGCCTCCATACATACATGAGTTACAAGAATATGAAGACCTGAATGATCTCCTCTTGAAGCTCATCACTTGGTTAAAGCACCCCACAAAGTCTGAAGTCGATGACAAGCCCCAAATCAGATCAATTGCATCTATTTTGACCAGCTACATCACTGGAAGACTTACTGCATTTGAGACAAACCTCGGTGTACTGCTACATGGTATGACAAAGCAGAGAAATGGTAGACATATTACATAAGGATGGCCTGGGAATCAGTTACAATGATGTGCTTTTGCTTAGAGATTTCTGGGCAGTTACTGACCTGAAGCATTCAACTTTGTGTCCTTTTGAACTTTCTGAAGGAACACCGGCAATATGTAGAGTCGACAACGATGACTTCAAAAGTGACACTTTGACTGGAAGTGGCCAATCACATCGTACAAATGTAATGTTTGTTCAGCCAGACCTACCTAAGTTAAATCTACCTACCCTAGATGATGATAGACCAGTTGCAAATAGCACCTTGCCTTCGTACCTCTCTGATAGCCTCAAAGAACTTGGGAGCCAGATGCAAAGAATTGAACCATACAAAACAGTCAAGCGTGGTGAACCACCCATCAGACCAAGGATAACGGATGAACAACATCTGGACACAGTTCCTGAATAGACATTCGAATGCAGAATGTGTTATCTTGGTTAATGACTCGTACGAGCAAGACTTCTCCATTAAAATGTAAAACTTGCAAACATCAAAGATAGTGAACGACAACACCGTCAAAAAAATCAGTCCATTTGCAATGTGTTTATGAAGTCAGAGGACAAATTTCCTTCTAATAGAGACTTTCATGCTCTTCTTGGTAAGCCAGAGAATAAAGTTCGCCTTCAAGCATTTATCAAGGCTACTTTCAAAAGAAAGGCATCTACAACCACTATTCAGCTCATACACTGTGGTGTTGGCAAACCAGCAAGGAATCTCACCACAGATGAAGTTTTGCAGAATCTCACATACGCCCATGCAGAAGCAGACACAGCTCTGTTCACTCTTTATGGTAAGCTGCGGTCAGAAGGGTATACAGAATCAGTTGTCATAGACACTGAAGATACTGATAACTACGTTCAGGCAGCCTATGTGGCTCGGCAAATATCAGGACTCTTGTGCTTGAAACGCAAATCTCAGCTGATAAATGCTCAGTGTTTGTGTAGTGAGGCAATGGCGGAGTCTTTGATCCCACTTTATGTTCTTACCGGATGCGACCATAACTCCGGCTTTTATGGAATAGGCAAGAAAACTATTGTTGACCGTGTAGAAAAATCATCAGAAGCTCGCAACCTCCTTAAAAGTTGTGGCACAATCATCCCAGTCACACAGGAAATCATCAATGACTTACAGAAATTTGTTATCCGGTACATCTATTGTGACACCAAACGCAAGACCCTAGCAGAGGTGAGAGCAGCAAAGTGGTCAGCACTCAAGAAAAAGAAGATCATCAGACTGGTACCTGATTCTGACAGTCTACGACCACACTTAGAGCGCACCAATTACCTCACATATCTGCAGAAGAATTTCCAGCTTCAGAATCATCCATCACCAATTGGCCATGGATGGCACCTTGTAAATGGCTTATGCCTCCCAGTACGCTATACCCAACCTGCACTTCCATCATTCCTGGATCTTCTAAAAACTCCAAGTCATCCACAAATGGAGAGCAGCGATGATGACAGCGGAAGTGATTCTGACAGTTGTGCATCATATTTGTCCTGCAGTGATAGTGCATCTTAATGCAGTAGGTCTCATGTTTTATTAATTTAGGATACCAAAGTTTCTCAGTGGATTTAACATCATATTTTTCTTAGATGTTGAGGTTAATGGGACTCTAAATCATGAATTATGCCATCCCATTGATTTTCTTAATTATTTTCTTATTTACTTAATTATTTGGTACAGTAAACTTCCGTTAATCCGACGACCGATAATTCGAATCTCCCAATAGTCCGAATTTTTCAATTTGAGGCCAAATCCGAATTCACCCAATAGTTCGATTTTTTGGGCCTGTCAAGGCCTACTTCAAGTCGATTGGCCTTTCTGAGGACACCAAGGCTGTCCTATTCCTGGATAACTGCAGAGCACATCCATAACATGCACCAACTGGGCCGCCGATCAGATGAACCAGACAACCCTAGACCTGCAACAATGCCTCTCACAGACGACTCACGTACCAGCTCACCTGAACCTCTTACCACACCAGAACCTATGCCTCCTGCTGATTTTGAAGGCTGGGAGGACCTAGCATCCCCTGTGAAGGCCACTCCTGAGGTAGCCCCAGCCACCCCTGTGGTAGCTCCTGCCAGCCTAGCCACTCCTGAGGTAGCCCCAGCCGCCCCTGTGGTAGCCCCAGCCGCCCCTGTGGTAGCCCCAGCCGCCCCTGTGGTAGCCCCAGCCAGCCTAGCCACTCCTGAGGTAGCCCTAGCTCCCCCTTCAGATATTGAAGGCTTGGAGGATATGGCTGTGGAGTAATAATCAGTGAAGTGTAGTAGATTTAAGGACCCCAAAAAAAATATAAAACCAGCAAAATACAAAAAAAAAATTACAAAAAAAAAATAAGTCTTTTTAAGTTCATTTTACATTAAAGTACACTTACAGTGCAGAGCAGTGATTATAAGTTACTAATATGGGGCTAGGGGGCTAGTGGCTGGTTGGGGGCTGGGTTGGGGCTGGTGCTGGGGGCTTATCTTCAATGCTACACATCTCTTCTCTTCATATAAGGTGAGTTAAAGTCATGATTAGTCATGATTAGTCATTATTATCATTATTATCATGCGTTTGTGTCTTGGTTTGGGTCTTCAAAAAAAAGTTGGGGGGGGCGGGGTAACGTCCGATAATCCGAAAAATCCACTAATCCGAACGAGGGCCGGTCCGCTGCCCTTCGGATTAACGGAAGTTTACTGTAATTATTTATTAATTATTTTTTAATTGTGACATGCCATTGATCTTCTGACACCAAAATTGTCATTTTTGGCCATTCACTTCAAGAAATAGAACTTTATCAATTTTTTAAGATGACGGCGGTGGCCATTTTGAAAAACGTCTAAACGTTGGGGCTGTTCGGCCAGGCAGCTTGGGGAACAGCAACAACAACAACAACGTCTAAAATAACAACTTTCCCGTCATTTTGGTGAGGTGTATGGGGGCTTATTTTTTTTTAATATCAGTTGCCCTTGTTAAATTCACTGAGAAACTTTGGTATCCTAAACACGGTCACGGAAGCTCTGAAAATGACTACTGATTTACTTCCCTAGGATATTTTAGGGTTAGTGTCTACAAAAATATATTCGGTACAATACTATAGATAATGCCAACGAACGACAAAATTCTCGATCCTTGACCTCTTCGTAACTGGGCCTAGAGCAAAGTGGCTGTAAATATCCACACCTATTTCCTGGTGGACTCTTCCCATATGATAGGAATTTCAGCCCGATTGCTTTCATTAATTTTAAGTTAAAATGTAAAACTTGCAAACTAAACAAACCAAAATTGGGACAAGGACAATATAAAGTCAAATTAAATTATCAAAATCGCTGTGTGGAAACAACGCTTACTAAAATGAAAATTATTAAATAAAAGAACACAATCCACCACATAGGGTGTACATTACTACATGAGCAAGTTAATCTGTTTCCCAAGCAAACTAATCGCACATATAACAACGCACTATCGTCACGTTAAAGGAAGTAGTCAAGTTTGGGTAGTCCGGGACGTTCTGGCAAATTTTACTAAACTCTGCATGAATAAAGAAACTAAATGTTAAATGTCAAAATATTATTTAAAATCAAATTTGCAACATGAAAAGACATTAACAATAGTACAAAATACAAATATTGATAAGATATCTATACTATTACAAAATAATATATAAAATACAGTACAGCACTCACTAACGATAGTGCTATCGGGTAGGTACCTGTAAGCATAGCATGCCTCAAGTGACCCCTATCAATAACTACCCTACAAATAACCTACATTTATAGCACAATTTAATAAACTAAGGAAATCGCAAAAGTAAGCAATTGATACTATCGACAATGAATACATATAATATAAAGACAAATAATTGCAAAATATGAAGTAACAACAGATTTAAACAAAGAGTACTCTTTTAACAAGAACAATAAATTTAAAAAATCATCAATATTAATATTAATAAAAGAAAAAGATAAACAATAAATACAGACAAAAAACAATAAATACAGACAAAAAACAATAAATACAGACACAAAGTAAGCAGAGGTTATACAAGAAACTTCAAGTTAAAAATGCTTGATTAAAATTATTGATGTCAAATTTTAGAATACAGTCACAATAATTGACCCTAAAAAGATTAAATTTATGGAACAATTTACTTGCCTCAAAACCTCTGTCCACTAAGAGTCTGTATAGTAACCTAGCTCTAGCCCAAAAGTCATCTACTTTAGTGCAGATTTTACAAAATCTTATTAATTGGGAATAAAAACTATTATAAGTTATTTTACTATCGATATTACTACTAGGGAAAGGAAAGTTTATTACGTTAAAATTAAAATCATCAACTTTGTGATATACTTTAAGTATGCACTGTTCATTAACAATCTCTATATTTATATCAAGAAAATTTTCAACTTTATAATTTACGTTACATTGTGTGAGGGGAATAGAATTAGGGTAAATAAGTTTAGCAACTTGATTAAAATTTAACAAATTGCAAACAAGAATATCATCAATATATCTACTATTATTACTTAACAGTTTAGCAAGTGCTAATTTTTCTGGGATTTTATTTTTCTTGCTACTGTCAACTAAGTCTTTTATATATTTAAATTCTAAAGCAAGCAAGAATAAGTCTGCAATTAAAGGGCTAGCATTTCCACCCATAGGAATTCCTAATATTTGTTTGAAAATGTACAGGCCGAATCTAACATAAGTATTGAAAAGGAGGAATTTAAGGGCATCTTTAAGTTTAGTTCTATCAAAATATACAGAACTAGTGGGAGTAGAGCTAAGTGATGCATTATTAAAATATGTATAAACATTTATGAAATAATTACCATTCCTAACGAACCTGTCAAAGTGCAAATCTATAATAAAGCAAAGCTCTGAATATACTAAATCTAAAGGCAAATTGGTATACAAATCTAATTGGCAAATTGGTTATAAGAAGTTAAGGGGTCAAGATAATTGTCAAGTTCGTTGGCACTACCTATATATAAAACAAATACAGTAGGCTACTAATATAGGTTGATGAACTTTTGAATTCAAGTGCACCATTATGTTTTAAAATAATGTCAAACCTTAAATTAACAACTTCAACTGTATTTACATCTTCCTTAAAAAAAATCTACCCATTTACTTTTATAATAATTTCCCCGTTTTACTCAAATTATTTTTAGTAAGACATTTATATTATGGAGGTAGGACATAACTTTCAAACATAATGATATAAATCAATAATTCGTTAACAACCATGAATGGATTTATTCTATTTAAATATACAATCACTCTTGCATCACTTTTCACAGATAGTCTGCAAGTGTTTTCTAGCAGCCCTTGACAAGTAATATTAATTCAATGTTGTTTTGTTTATTTTGCAATTTTTACATTATAGTAAGTGTCAAGTTAAATGCCCCTTTCTTTAGATGTTGATGCAGTTTTTAACCCCTTCTATACCGGCGACGTCTTTTGATTTTATTCTGGCTCCTACTAATCGATTGTATTCACTTTAGGAAGGATCTTTAGCAATTATAATGCTTAGAACTATCTCAATCAACCCTTTTAACTACCACAGATCCTTTCTAAGCTGCATAAAATCGTATAAATATTGCTAGAATAAAATATAACAGACGTCGCCGGAACAGAAGGGGTTAACGCCATATACTCCTTTGATTGACATGGCTAGGGCGTGCCTTTTGTTACAGGGACTTTACTGGACATAAGCCACGAATCGCTAGACCTGAGTGTCTAAACTCTTGACATCTACCAATGGCATGGGTTGGGTAGGTGTCATGGTACTGAAGCGGTCAATTATAGTATAGTATAGTTGTACTCCAACCCCGACACATTCCTAATAATGTCCTCTCATCCTTTCACTCAGTAGAGGTGGACATGATCTCGTCCTACATAAGAAACCTCAATAAAACATTTTGCCCGTTGGATCCCATAAATGTTTCCAAGCTACCAAGAGTCTATGATCACACAGTTGAGTTTATTTCCAAAATAATTAATAAGTGCTTCTCTGAAGGTAGCTTCCCACATTCTGAAAAGCATGCACTACTCCGACCTACTCTAAAGAAACCTGGACTTGATGTTGAGAACATGTTGAACTATCGTCCTGTCTCCAACCTGTCCTTCATATCAAAGATATTAGAGCGTGCAATACTTGACCAATTACAACCACTACTTCAGCAGAATGAAACTATCCCAATTTTTCAGTCTGCTTACCGACAGCATCATTCAACTGAAACAGCATTGATTAGAGTACATAATGATCTAGTTGAGAACATTTGCAATGGTGTGGCTTCACTATTGGTCTTGCTTGATCTCTCTGCGGCTTTTGACACAGTGGATCACGAGTTGTTATTGAATGATCTTTATGATTGTGGTGTGCGTGACTCCGCTCTCTTGCTTCTTGGGTCGTACTTGTCAGGTAGATCCCAGAGTGTGATGGTAAATCAAGTGGTCTCGGACTCGACACCCCTGCAGTATGGTGTTCCGCAGGGATCAGTTTTGGGTCCTATCCTATTTGTAGTTTATATTAGCAGTTTGTCTCTTCTGCTTCGTGCACATAATGTCACCTTTCACTTTTATGCAGATGACGCCCAGATTTATGTGAGAATCACAAATATAGTTGATATACGGAGTAAGATGGAATTGTTGATGTCTGATATCAAGAAGTGGATGAGAGCGAGAAAACTTAAACTAAATGATGGTAAAACTGATATTCTCATCATCCGAGGAAATAGAAGAGCTGATGATATAGTAGGTGCCCTCTCCATCAATGTGGGTGGATCTCAGCTGCGACCGGCCAACTCTGTTCGAAATCTGGGTGTATATGTGAACTCCCGATTAGATTTCAAAGAGCATGTAAACCAGATAGTTAAAAGTTGTTACTTGCACATCAGAAATCTCTATTTGGTGAAGCCGTTTATAACCAGACGTTGCCTCAGAAATCTCTATTTGGTGAAGCCGTTTATAACCAGACGTTGCCTCCTGACGTTGGTTCACTCATTGGTCTTCTCTCGTGTTGATTATTGCAATGCCCTGTTGGTGGGTCTTCCAAATTATATTTTGAAGAAAGTTCAGTCTGTTCTTAACAGGGCCGCAAGACTAATTTTTGGTGTTCCACCTAGAACTCCTACTACATCTCTTCACATAGAACTGCACTGGCTGCTAGTAAGAGCAAGAATAGAATTTAAGTTGTGTTTGGTGACTTTTAAGGTTCTCAAATTTGGTGAGCCTAGGTACCTTGCGGAGCTGCTCAGGCGCCCACCGGCACACCATGGTGTAGTTGTGCGTCATGACAATGACCCTTTTCGTCTTGATGAACCATGGGCTTTCCAGCAGTCTTATTTCTTTGAGAGGTCTTTCTCCTACATGGCTCCGAGGTTGTATAACAGGTTGCCGCTGTCCATGAGACAACTGTTGAATGCTTCAAGAGACAACTTAAGACTTTTCTCTTTGAGAGAAGCTATGATCTTGAGAGGTGTCATGACAGATGGCTATAGAGTTTAGGCTATTTTGCCACTGCTAGTGATTGTTAAATGTGTGTTGTATATAAGCCTTCTTTTGATGCATTGATTTTTGTTCTTTTTTCTTTCTCTTTTCGAGCGCTAGTGAATTCTTCGGAAAAATTGGCGCTTATGAGAAATAAGTAACATGCTTATTATTATTATTATAGTGAATAGACTTTAGAATCATAATACAAATGAAGCACATTGGACACACTAAAGTATCGGGTGCAGGAATCTTCAATAGTAAAGAATATTTCCATTTACATATGTACCACCAAGATTTTGACTGAATGGACCTACGTTTCAATGAGGTCCTTGCGAAAGACGAGTTCAGACAAATGCTTTTTACGGCAATTTTCCTCGGCAAATCCTGTTGGGAAGCTTCTAAATTAAAGTTCTTAAAAGATTTCAGGTCATTTGGAGTAAGGGGTCGGGCGCAAGTTGGACTACATAATAGTCCATCAGGCGCCTGGCCCGGGGAGACGATTAATATGAAGGGTGCGCCTGGAAGTGTGGTGGGAGGGCTTGTGGCTTTGGCTCCGCTGCATGTCTGCCTGCCGAGATCGGAACCTCTCCGGGTGGTCGGGGGCCGAGGGAGTGCTGGAGCGACCTTGGTGACCCTGGTCTCTGGGTCTTCTCCTGGGTGACCTAGATGTGTGTGAGTTTGTGCTTTTTATCTGTGTTTATTCGTTGTTTTATGTTGTTTTTGTGTTTTCCCTGTTCTTGCTCTGTCTTGAGTCGGCTACCCCCAAAATGGGGATTGGGCCTGAGCATATACTGTAGATAGATAGATAGAAACAAATTCAACCCACTACAGCTATCGAACACTAGGATACATAATGAGGGTGGTCCTTAACTATACATGATTTTTTTTTTTTTTTTTAAATGTTAAATAGATAGAAACAAATTCAACCCACTACAGCTATCGAACACTAGGATACATAATGAGGGTGGTCCTTAACTATACATGATTTTTTTTTTTTTTTTTTAAATGTTAACCCTTGGTTCCCGGATGACCTCTTGTACGCCCATAAAAAAGCATGTAACAGGTACCCGGAAGGCCTCTTATGCACCCACGACGTCACAGCCTGTGAGCTTGCTGTGCGAGGCGTCGGTCCGACGCATGTAAACAACAGCCGGCTGGACCGACGCTCCGCATCTCCGGCCACAAGAAGGAGAGCGTCGCTTGTTCTTGTGTGCCTGTATGTTGTTGTTCAGTATCGAAAAGTGGTGTAAAGTGGCTGGTTTGGCCATAAAGTTATCTCCAATGAAATCATCATCACAGCTCACCCAGTTGACTTAGAGAGCTCTACTTAATGCCATTTTACAGGTAAATAACACAGCTACGCTTGGGGATGCGCGGGAATGCGGTAAGCAGTCTGATTAACGAATATACGGTAGCCTAGCCTAGAAGTTTTTCGGCCAAAACACCCGGGTTTCGAGGAATATATATATAATACATAACCGGGGCTGGAGGGTTAAGCTCTCACCCTGCCAAAGTGTTCCATTGGTCCCAAATACACCCCAGCCAAAAAAGAAATGAAATCCATTAACATTTAGGGGTTTCCCAGGGGGGTCAAAGATTCCCCCCTTGTGCATATACCGGGCAATATACAGAAATGTACAATAAATGTCGGGAATCACTACAGCTAGCATTCCAGGTCCCCCCACGACAAGTTTGTGGGTATTAGCTGCTCTAAGGCAGGGGTATCATGGTCGCTAGCCACTCATTGTTGCCTGGTCGCTGTCAGGGTAGATTTCTTGGAGTCTGGAAACATCTTTCGGTGTTCTCCGACAACTTGAAGAAGGAACTGGAGTTGCTCTTCCCCTTTCATTAGCAATCCGCTAAAGTCCTGGACGAGAGCCACTCCACGTTCGGCATGGTCATTGACGACCTTCAGTGCTCCGACGATGGCCTTTGCTGTCTTGAAGTCCTCAAGATCTTCCCAAGATGCTGGGTTTGCCTCCAAGAAACTTGTCGAAAGACCCAGGCGAGTGAAGAGGAGCAAGGAGTTCATGGAGGCGAAGTCGTCCAGAGTCTTATTTCGGATTTCTTGCAGATCGACGACTGCTCTCTTGGGTGGATTTTCAAGCCCTTCTTCTTTGCTCATCTTCTGTACAATCCTTCTCTTCACATCAAGCGGAACGGTGGCATCAAAAACAGAGAGTCCGATCAGTTCCTCTGAGAGGTACCAAAGATGAGATGCCAGTTTCTTGCTGGCGGCCTTAGACACTTGGCTGTCACACTCTTCAAATGCAGTAAGTTGTTGCAATAGTGCCAAGTCAGAAGCAGGAGCTGAAACTCCATCTGTTGCAGTTGTCCATGCCTTCAGATAGAATTTGACGATGAACACAAGGACTCTTTCCAAGCCATGTGATTCTTTTTTTGACAATTTGAATTGGCCAGAGAACATCCACACTTTCAAAGAGTAGATTACTTTTGACATCCATCTTGCATGATGCATTGGTCCTGGAGACTTGAAAGATATTCCTCCTTCTGGAATACCACCCAAAAAAATGACACACAGCTCTAGAAATTCGCGGTAATCATCTCTGGGTTGCTTTTCTTGGAGCTGCTTCTTGGCAAACTTCAAGATATCGTCTCTGTCGGGTTCGAACAAAGCAAAGTTCGCCATTTTCTCTGCTGTTTGGTAAGATGACTGGTCCATTAACGACCACTTCTGACCAAATCTTTTGAAGAGAACTACTGGACCGGAAGTTGACACCATGCAGGTGCTGAAGACAGCCCCCACAAGCAATTCCAAGACGTGGTGACGGCAAGCTAGGAATAGAAGCTCTCTTCCCAACTTCTGCTGGATGAGGGTGCACGCTCCAGAGATGTGGCCAGTGTTCGAAGATGTTGTGTCGAAGGACATAGCTGCAACACTATCAGTTATATCCCATTCCTGCAGTGCGTTTACCACAGCATCGGCCTGAGCTGCCCCAGTGCCACTTCCCAACTTTGGAACTGCAAGAAGCTGGTCGACTCCAAGCCCAGAAACCAACACTGGCAATCGGTCCACTTGCTCTTTGCCAGTTAAAGCTGGGATTAATTTTCCATCCCAGTGGACAGTCAGGCTGACAGTGGGATCAAATTTATCCTGAACGGAGCGGGCAAAGTTCATCCTGTGGGATTCTCGGTGGCGGTGAATGGAAGAACGATTTATGTTGAGCTCTTCCACGTTGTGCCCCAAGCTCTTTGCTGCTTCGGCAGCTGCCAGCGATGGCGTCACAATGTTCATCTTCGCTCGCTTTGGAGGAGGTGGGGTGGCAAACACTGCTTCAGTTTCATCAGGTTGATCATCACTGCTGGATTCGCTGGAAGACGATGAACTTGCAAGCACTGCCACACTTGAAGAAGGTCCGGGTTCTTCGTTTGCCTGATCTCGTCTTCGTTTCTGGCTTTGCACTCTCTGTCTTGCTCTTTCTTCCTTAGCTGCTAGAACCAAATCTAGCCCTGCCATTGTTCCTCTTCTTCCCTTTTCCCGTTGGGCAATCAGAAACTGTCGATCTTCTTCAACGGTGATTCTTGTCATTGCTTCAGCATGAGCAATGTCAAAGAGGTCGTCGAACTTCTCGCGAAATTTGTCTTCATTCGTTCTTTGTGTATCTGTCTTGCGGTCTTTGTGCTTTTTTAAACACTTATATTCCGCAAATAGGGATTCCATCTTCTTGATGGCGTGCTGTTGCGGTTTTGTCGGTATTCTTGCTCTTTCCCAGAATTGGACAACCTCGCGAATTACCGCTGTCGACGCTTCTCTAACTGTTTTCTTTTCCTTCACATGAATGTACAGGAACCTCCCAACCGCTTGCTTATTTGAAGGCAGCTTGTTTCCAGCCAGTTTGTCTGAAGGTCCAAGCAAGTAAACATCTTTTTCCCTGCTTTCCATTTTGAATGAAACTGAAATGAAACAAATGTTAAATGTTAATTTAGGCCATGCTAATACACACAACTGAAATGAAACAAATGTTAAATGTTAAGGGGACGTTTCCCAACTTTTTCTTTATTATTGATGTTACAGTTTTAACCCTCCAGCCCCGGGGGCTATAGCTTACGACTGTACTGCTGTACCGGGGGTTTTGAGGATTTTTGGCCTATGTTAACTACTCTGTAAATCAATGAATATTGCATGTAATGTTGTGAATAAAAAAAAATAATGTTCCACAAACCTTCCTCTGTCGAATGGCGTTGAGTAGAGGTCTCTAGCCCCTCTGGTTGCATAATGGTGAGCGCGGGAAGACGAGTGCTTTTTTATGCGGGAATTTCCTCCCGCGTCCGAAAGCGTCGGCCCGCCATGGCTACGACGCACCTAGCCGCTCGCCGCGCCAAAGTATTTATCTCCCTTAGACGATTTTAGTGTTTGATATTGAGAATGTGATGTTTATTTGATATTTTCTAGTTATTTTGAGGCCAATTATATAAAATATGTTTATTAGGGTATCAATTTCACTGATATTGGTAATTTTCACTCGATACCGTACATTTTATTAGTAATTGAGGTATGTTATTGTTGTATTAGGCACTGATTATTCGTTATCACAGGTGTTTATTATACTTTGGCCATCAAATATTAGGTCTTGTGTCACTTTCACTTTGACAAATATGCTTTAGAGAGTGTCACTGATAATGCTCATTTTCACTCGATACCGTACATTTTATTAGTAATTGAGGTAGGTTATTGTTGTATTAGGCACTGATTATTCGTTATCACAGGTGTTTATTATACTTTGGCCATCAAATCTTAGGTCTTGTGTCACTTTCACTTTGACAAATATGCTTTAGAGAGTGTCACTGTCACTGATAATGCTCATTTTCACTCGATACCGTACATTTTATTAGTAATTGAGGTAGGTTATTGTTGTATTAGGCACTGATTATTCGTTATCACAGGTGTTTATTATACTTTGGCCATCAAATCTTAGGTCTTGTGTCACTTTCACTTAGTTATATGATTTGTAAACGTTTTATATACAATTTATTGTGTCTTTTTTCACTGATTTATATATTTCTATAGGTTCTAATCATATGAATGTCACTTGGTATATACATATGTGTCACTTTCACATATTATTATGGTGGAATTGTATTTGTATCAATTTTCTCATAATACTTGACTTTTTTATTATAATACATTGGTTTTCTTCCACTTTTTGCCTATATATAATTATAGTGTACATATTGTCATTTTATTTGGCAATTTCAGTATGATTATTAGAACTCCAGCTTGGTGTGGTAAGCAGCGAAGCACCCTACAGCACAGAGTGCCACCTTGCACTCCACACACTCCGTGGTTGACTTTTTACCTGGGTGCGGCCTCACCCTGCTGTGGTAGCAGACATGGCACCGCTTCTGATTTGTTCTTCCTGCTGTATTCTGAGGAAAGAAACCAAGCTGGTGCCTAAGCAGGTATGGAGCAGACTGCAAGCGGTCGATAACGGCGGGCCCAGGATGTGCCACTGCCCTCTGTGGCGTAGCATACTTCTCCAGGAGCTCCGTCAACACCTGCTTTTGGAACCTCCGCAGGCTATTGAACTTCAGGGGTGGGTTCTCATTCCGAAGCCTGTATATATTATAGGCATTCAGAACTGACATGTCCACCATATGCAGAAAGAACTTTTTGTACCATCTGCACGAGGTACGCAGGCAGTCAATGAAGCCTATCTGCATGTCGGACTTGTCCACCAGCCTCATGTTGACGTTGTAGTCCAGGACAGCATCGGGCTTGGTCACCCTGGCCTGGGTGCGGCGATCCACCTTGCCAGTCTCCACCATTTCCCCCTTGTGGATGGTGGTCAGGAGGTTGACCTTCCGCTGGTCGTGCCAGTGGATAGCCAGAATGGGCCCCGACTTCTTCTTGAAGACATCACCTTTTTTGGTCTTTGCAGGGAAAGTTGGCATGCCCTTCCTTTTCCCTCGTACTGTGCCTACAGTCCCCGTCTTGCGCTCATGCAGGTACTGTGAGAGAGTGGGGGACGTGTAATAGTTGTCCGTGTAGAGGACGTGATTCTTATGGAAGTAGCGGTCCATCATGGCTTGCACCACTGCTCCGCCAAAGCCAATGAGGGGGTCCACAAGCACGTCCCCTTCCTTCCCGCTGTAGACCAGGAAGTCCAGGACATAGCCAGTTTGGCAGTCGCACAGCACAAAGAATTTTATGCCAAAGCGATGTCTTTTTGAGGGGATGTACTGCCGGAAGCTAAGTTTTCCCCGGAACAGCACAAGAGACTCGTCAATGACGACCTTGCGGAAGGGCTTGAAGTAGGAGGTGAAGCGTTCTCGCATCATCTCATACAACGTCCTAATCTTCCACAGCTTGTCTGGGCGGTGGACGTCGGTGTTGGTGACAAGATGGAGCGCTGCGAGGATATCAAGGTACCGGTCGCGAGCCATATATTTCCCGAAGGCAGGGGTTGAAATCAGATCATTGGTGATCCAATAGTCAGGCAACCTATGCTTCTTGACATGAGGCATTAGCATGGTGAGTGCCAGGAACACCATGAATTCTTTATGAGTCACTGGGGTCCACTTCCTCATATGGCCCTTGGTCACCTTGCCCAAAAAGTATACCTGGAATTGGTGCTGCTTGTTTGTCTCTTTGACAACATAGCCTACCACCTCCTCATCAAAGAATGCCTCAAATAGTTCGTGTGGTGGAGCATTGGGGCCTGCAGGAAAATTGGGGGTAATGCCTGAACCCTCCAGTGCCTCATCAAAAGCTGGCACATCAGGGTTGTATACATCCCCATCAACTATGTCTTGCCACTGAAAAACGTAGAATGGGTCTTGTCTACGCTGACGAGGAGCTCCAACTGGTGGCCCAGCACACCCACGGCCAACTCGGGAGGCGCGCGCCCTAGGGCGGCGGCGAGGGCGTCGGCCAGGGCGGCGGGCAGAAAGACGGGCAGCACGAAGCCGGGCCAAGCGGGTGGGTCGAGGGTCGTCGATGTCCATATAGTCATCGTCAGAGTGGTCATCTTGCCCTGACGGTGGACCTATGTAATCATGGCCAGAGTCTTCAGAGAGGTGCCCTTCATCATCAGTGTCGCCCACATAATCTGGCGGGGAACCAGTGATGCGTGGGCGGCGTGCGGGTGGGCGAGGTGGGGAAGGAGTGGCAGGTGAGGCTGTGTCCTCCCGAGGTCCCGGGCTCCTTGGCCTGCGACGAGTCACAGAAAGCAATGATTCACTTTCACTAGGCCCAGGTATTGGTGATGCGAGCTCAAATACTTCTGCAGGAAGACATGTTGAAGGCGGGAGAGGTGGGGAGGACCGTGGGGAAAGTTGCGGGGACGTATGGCTGGGGCCGGCCGGGGTGGACGCCGCCGCGGGAGCCTCGAACAAAACTCTCTTCCTTGTCTTAGTTTTCTTAGTATATTTTCTACCTTTCCCCTTTTCGGCAAGAGTATGTCTCCTGTCGGGGGACCTAGGAGGCAAATAGGACGAAAGTGGGGGGTCCTCAACCCTTGGCAATGGTGGGGGTGGTGGGGAAGAATGCGGGGCATCCGGGTCATCTTGGGTGGCGTGGGTAGATAAGGGAGACAATGGCGGTCGAGAAGGGTCACCACGCTGACCCTCACTCACAGCCTCATCCTCACCAAGTATTTTAGCTTGTTCCCTAGCTGCCGCGGCCGCCTTTTCAAGTATTTTTCGCTTGTAGAAATGTAGCTTGAAAGGCGATTTACCTGGGGAAGGGCTTGGAGTCGTGTCACTTATGCGAAATTTGGTGAGTGACCTTGAACTCTCCCACTCACTCACTCTCGCAAGTTCACTTTCTTTAGGTAAACCAGCTTCCTCAACAACTGGTACATCACCTTCATCACTCTCATCACTGTCAAATTCTCTCGCAAATCCCAGGAATTGTTCTTTATCACTCTCATGGCCATAATCACTCGACTTATAATTACTCGAGTGGTCACTCACTTCTTCATCAATCTTATGCTTGGCATCAGCTTTCTCATAAAGTCTCAAAGTCGTCTCAATACCTCCGGGAGATAACACATTTAGGCGATGGCGTCGGGGTAAGGCACGACGCACTAGCAAGGGCGTCGTAGGAAGCCCGATGTCGGACACGGCGGAATCACTATTTGGTGTACTGTCCATGATGGCGTCGGGCTAGATACTGTTGTTGTGGCGTCGTTGACGCCGGGTGGCGCCACCTACCGCCCCATGATAACAAAATGTGCGCGCGGCTTTCGAAAATCAAGCACGAAAGCAAGGGGCGTACATGAGGCCATCCGGGTTGCGCGGGCCGAGTTTGTTATGGGCGTAGAAGAGGTCATCCGGGTTGGAGGGGTTAAAATGGTCTTTAGTCTTGAAGATATGGTCTTTGGCTATCCAAAACTGGCTTTGTTTTGTCTGTAGCTCAATTTTTCCCTGAGAAAAATGGGCAAGTAGACATGTAATTAGAGCAAATTACGTTAGCAGGGAGAGTAGCTGGTAGCTGCTGACACAAACACAACCTCGCTCACTCGCTACTACAGTGTAACTGGTGCTCGACTGCTCGTATGTTCATACTCTCGTAAAGTGAACCAGTTGCCACAAGTCGCTAGATACCTTTTGTCTTCCCATTGTAAGCTGCACACAGATAAATTCCGGAAATGTTCGCAAGGGGGGAATCTTTGACCCCCCTGGGAAACCCCTAAATGTTAATGGATTTCATTTCTTTTTTGGCTGGGGTGTTTTTGGGACCAATGGAACACTTTGGCAGGGTGAGAGCTTAACATTAAAAAAAAAAAAAAATTAGGACCACCCTATAAATAAATTACATATCCATACTGTATCATAAAACAAAATTAAATTAAGTTCTTAAAAGATTTCAACCAACTACAGCTATCGAACACTAGGAAAGATGTCCATACAGTATGAAAAGAGCTTCAAAATGGGTGTAATTTTTAACATTATTCTTAACACCCTAAATTAAATTAAAGAATGTGATTCTCCCAGGATATCGCATACAGAACTTATGCGCTCTAACCATTACACCATCAAAACAATGAGACTGATTGAGCCGCGGGAAAAAACACTCGTGTGAACTCGTCTCAAGCTAAATAATATCTAGTATTAACCAAAATATAATGCAAGCAATAAAAGTGACCAGTTGGTACTAATGAATTAAATAATAATACTCTATAACTACAATAATATACAACTACTGTATATATAAATGAAAGGCTTACAAAGAGAATATGTGAGTCAGATACAAGGGGAGATAGAAGGGCAGGAAGACCCCCATTGAGATGGAGAGACTGTGTAAGACAAGCTTTGGATGATAGAGGAATGACCAGGCTGGGAAATTAGTGTTGCGGATCTACTTGCCCCGGGCTAGTGACTTCTGAAATTTACTTGCCCTGACATATCTTGTACCGGTACTTGCCCTGATACACTGTAAGACATTTCGCTCGCTAAGTACCACATACATTCACAAACATATCACCTAAAATCACGGTACAGTACGTTAGAGAAAATTTAGGTGTGTTGGAAAGAAGTGTGGTGTGATTTTTAAGTGTAGTGAAATGATTCAATGAATAGTAAGTGTCTATGAGAGTTAGCTGGATTACTCTGTGTAGGTGAGGCACCTATAGAAAAAGTGGGGGAAGCCTGGCAAATGAAGCAGGAGTTCCAGTAACTCGTTATCGTATGGCTATGTGACCTCCCCTGGGTATTGTCCTGCTCGACTGGTGCCTACAATCTTCCCAATACAAAACTTCACGACTAGCAATTTTACAAGTCCAAGCAGACTACAGTATAGGTCCGTGTGGTCGTGTTAACTCCTAAGGCGCGTAGCGCGATGCACAGGACTAACTAAAACAAAAAAGGCTCCGTTAGGGCCTAGAGGATAAATCAGAGTATAATTATGCACGAGAACAATAATTAAATTTGGTTCAGTAATAACCGAAAAATTGCAATTTTCAATAAGCGTTGCCCTAACAAGAAGAAGAAGGACTGTGTAAGCCCTTGAGATCCTTCGCTTCCCCCAAATAGGGTGTCGATGTGGACGTCGATCCAAAATGAACTTCAATTCCAGAACAACAACAGCCTCCTTCGCTTCACGCGCAGACCTAATAAGTTGAATACGGCGAATAACATTTCTAGGAACAGGCAGCCTTGGTCTATGGCATCACATTACAAATTCATAGTTCATTATTGACGTATACCGGGGAGAGAGAGTGTTTGTGGCTATACTGAATATTAAATCACAACACTGACTTAACCCCTTCATTACCGGTGACGTCCATTTCAATATAATCTGGCTACTATTCAATTATATAATTCAGTTTAAAAGGGGCCTCCAGCAATTAACAGGCTTCGAATTATCTCACTTGACCTTTTTTAAAACAGCACACATACTTCTCAAACTGCACAAAATAGTATAAATCTAGCTAGAAAGAAATTATAAACACGTCGCCGGTACAGAAGGGGTTCAGGAAGGTGTGTCTGTCTGTCAAGTAGTCTGTTACAGCAAAATTCTGATAATTCGAACACTAATAATCCAAAATTCCCAAATAGCCCGAGTTTTTGAAGATCGGAATTATTAACATTAAAATGGGGAGAAATAGAACAAATAATAAAACTGCACACCGATATCGGGTAAGTGGAAACAAGCGTAGGTGCAGACGATGCCAATCTGCTACCCTACAACCAGCATCTATGGATTATAGTATAACACTGACCAACAACTATGCCACCAACACCATCTACAAGCTTAAGGGGACAGGGGCCTGTTTTCTGAACCACTTTCTCCTCATGTTTAGCCCCATTAGTTTACAGATGTTAAGATGTTTGCCCCATTAGTTAGTCGATCTTAAAACCTTTCGCTCCATTTCGTCGTCAATATTTAGACCTTTCGTGCTATTTAGATGTCGATTTTTTCCCTGGCGAACAATAGTGAGCCTGTAATGTTGGAAGAAGGCCGGGAAATTTTTCTACCGAAAAATGTAGGCTACAAATTAATCTAGAAGGGGGATCTAAAGGATTTTTTTTTTTTTTTTTGCTTGATGGAGGTCTAGGGAGGAAACTAGAAAAAGAATGAATACATGCAAAAAACGCCCCAAAAGTGAACCATCCCCCCTTAACCCTCCGACCCCGGCTAGGGAATATCGTGACTGTACTTTGTGTCCGGGGGTTTTCAGGAATTTTGGTCCCTGTTGATTCACATGTTACTCCTGAAATACATTACACAAAGTTATAAAAAAAACAGAAAAATGTAGCACAAACCTTCATGTGTAGAATGCCGTTGAGTAGAGGTCTCTAGCCCAAGTGATTGCATAATGGTGAGCGCGGGAAGTGGAGTGATTTTTATGCGTGAAAATCATCCCGCGTTCGGATGCGTCGCCTTTGCCCAGGCCCCGGCTCGGCTAACCTACTGTTTTCTTAGCCACTCGTCGCGCAAAACCTTTTACCTCCCGGAGGCGATTTTATGTATTGATAGTGATGTTATTATAGTTATTTGGAGTCCAATTATATAAAATATGTTTATTAGGCTATGATTGTAACAAATATTTCACATTTTCACTCGATACCGTAGTTTTTATGAGTAATTGAGGTAGGTTATTGTTATATTAGGCACTGATTATTCGTTATCACAGGTGTTTATTATACTTTGGCCATCTAATATTATGTCATGTGTCACTTTCACTTAGTTATATGCTTTGTAAACGTTTTATATACAATTTATTGTGTCTTTGTTCACTTATTTATATATGTTTTCATAATACATGATTTTTTTATCACAATACACCTGTACATTGTTTTATTTCCACTTGTTGCCTATATACATACATATTGTCAGTCTTTGGTACTTTCACTATGATTATTAGTTAGTACTCCTGCTTGCTGTGGTATTCAGCAAAGCACGGTATAGTACATAGTGACACCTGGCACTCCACACACTGCATGGTGGTCTTTTTGTGCTTCCTCGGCCTCACCTGGCTGTTCCAGCAGACATGGCACCGCCTTCTGCTAATGGTGACTCCATCTCGTTCCAGAGGCAGGTAACCGTGCTTGTGCACATTTACATACTGTGCACACTGCAGGCGGTCCTGAACGGGGCGCCCAGGTTGTGCCACTGCCCTCTGTGGAGCTAGAGCGGGGGCAGCACGCCCACGAACTTTGGCGGCGCGCACCCTAGGGCGGCCAGGAGCACGACGGCGCCCAGGCCCAGCCCGGCGGCCAGCCCGGCGGCCAGGGCGGCCAGGAGCACGACGGCCCTGGGCAAAGCGTCTGGGTTGAGGGTCGTCGATGTCCATAAAGTCGTCGTCATCGTCGTTGTCGTCAGAGCTGTCATCTTGCCCTGACGGTGGACCCAGGTAATCATGGCCAGAGTCATCTGTGAGGTGCCCTTCTTCTTCAGAGCCCCCCTCATAATCTCGCGGGGAACGAATGATGCGTGGGCGGCGTGTAGGTCGGCGAGGTGGGGAAGGAGTGGGTAAATAGGCCGAAAGTGGGGGGTCCTCAACCCTAGGGAGTGCTGGTGGTGGTGGGGAAGAATGGCGGGAGCCTGGGGCAACTTGGGTGGCGTGGGTAGATAAGGAAGACAATGGCGGGTCAACCTCAGCCTCCCGCTCAGCCTCACTATCATCACTTTCATCGTCATGGTCAAATCCACTAAAAAAGGCGTATCTTTCATGGATTTCGTCTAGATCGTCAAAATCTTCACTATAGTGAGACTGATAAGACTCGGAGCTATCACTACCCAACTCATCAACACTATTTTGGCCTTCACCACGTTCATAACTCCTCAAAGCTATCTCAATACCTCCGGGAGTCAACGCATCTTGTACGTGCCTTTGCGTTAGGGCGCGACGAACATGGGCAGGCGTCGAAGGGAGCGTAGAATCGGACACAAGGGAATAACTTTTTGGGCTAGTATCCATGTTGGCGGCAGGGTAGAGACTGTTTTGGTGGCGTACATGCTGTCTGGTGGCGTCGCCTAGCGACGCCTGGTGACCACGGAGCGAAATTTTTACGCGCGCCATTCGAAAGCACACACGCAAGCAATGGTACAGTGTTGTACCACCCGGGTTCCTCGGGCCAAAAAAAAATGGTACACACGTGTACCACCCGGGGTCGAAGGGTTAACAAGCTTTAGTATCCCTTGCAATTCAAATTCGTAACATTACGAGATTCACGGCAAAGCAATAACGACAATTCTTAGGCAATGTTATCATAGGATTTACACGGCTACATTTAGCCTAACTTGTTTCAATTTTCCTGTTTTTGTTTTCTTTATCTGTTTATTGATTCTTGTGTTGTTATTGCATCTGATATAAATCAATATTGACAGTATTGTGGTAAACTATCAATGGAAGTTAAATATTACTAAGCTATAATGAATCAAATAAAATCAATCTAAATGAAAACTACTCTATATCTAAATTGAATTCAATCTGAAACAAGCTAATTTATATCCAAAGGTCTCACATAATAAATGTATATATAGGGTAAGGTTATAAGGGTTAATATTAGCCAGGAATTAACTCGCCAATAGTTCCACGTGGCAATGAGGCAAGGGAGAACGTTTTACCCAATATGGTGTTGGACAATGGGGAACGAGACTTCGGTCCCAAGACTCGAGTCAAGTTAAAGAAAGAATAAATGATTACATGGGAATGGACATGAATAATATGCTTATCTATCAGTCAGTCATGATGTCGATGAGAGCGTCGTGATGGTGTAGCTGAGTGTATTGCTGTATGTGTATTGTGATTAGAGGCACAAAAGCTCGATCAACTGAAGGCGGAAAATTTAGATGTTAACTGGTTGGTGTTCGTGAAGGCTCTGGCGTACCTCAAAAGCACACCTTGCTGCCTTGGCAAACCGCCAGGAGCCCAAATTATCGTACCGCATTTAGGTTGCTCTATACGATAAATTATATTAATATATACGATAAATTCATATATACTACATAAGACCGTGGCAATATTGCTTAATAGCATATTAGGCCTTTTATAACTTAACTTATTTACAATCTTATAATATACGATCTACTCGTCCTACGTCGTGCTGTAGGAGAGATCGTGACGTCACAGAGACATATGAGATCACAAAAGTCATATTCTATCGTATTTATACGATAAGTATAGTATTGGACAACCGATTAGCTGTTTACTGTTTACTTAAGGGTCACCGCACACCAAGTGTCGTCGGTCTCAGACTCCGTCTATTAAAGGGTTACCGCAGCGATGTTTTCCTACATTAATTATATACCGGTATTTGATAATTATTATATATGTATGTATATATTTTATTGCAGCATTATGTAAGGAAGTATAACAAACTTTCACTTGTCCCCCGGGCAACTGCCGGGCAGACTAACATTGAAAATCACTAGCCCGGCTACATGTCCGGGCTATACCTAATTTCCCAGCCTGGGAATGACTATAGATCAGGCAAAGGAAGTGGTAATAAACAGGAATGAATGGAGAATGCTTGTGAATAGTTGAGTGAACACGTGGTCATTTGGGGGAAGGGGTAGGGCGCAAGTTTGGACTAGATAATAGTCCATCAGGCACCTGGCCAGGGGAGACTGTTTATATGAAGGGTGCGCCTGGAAGTGTGGTGGTAGGGCTTCGCCGCATGTCTGCCTCCTGAGGTCGGAACCTCTCGCCCCTCACGCTCCCGCTAACTGACACTAGATTTTTAAGTTTTTACAGGCTTTTAAAGCCTGGAAATTGCTGCAAATTGCCAGGACGTTCCAGAACGTCACCCGCAGTGAATGGGTTAAAATTTCAGTTTCCTCAGCTGGGCGGGCCAAGCCACGGCGGCCATCAAATGATCAACACTTTTGTTTGTACATTTATGGGCTCTTCCTGAAACTTGAACACTATCTCTCATTCGATGTTTATTAGCCAATCAGAATTGAGATACTGTACGGTATTACCCGAACGTGACGTCACTACATTTCTTAGTTTCTTACAGTAGATCCTCTGGAAACAGGCAAACTAGGCCTGTGTATCCAGCTCAGTGCCAGTACAGTGCTTACCCCAATTTTGCAAGAAATTGGTCGACATTGCGGGCCGCAAAAGTGGAATTAGCAAAAATTGGATTAACTAACCTTATGGGGAAAAATGAATAGGCCTATGGTCGACATTTCATCAGTGACGGCCCAATTTTTTGTGATTTCCGTAATTTATTTGCTTTGTTTGTACACACATACATGTAATTATACATCCCACATTAAAGAAAAATACAGAAGACATTATCATCATCATCCTTGAGAAAATCAAATTAAATGAGCAATTGAGCATTTACAGTATTGCGAGACTGGAGATAACGTTTGTAAGCGGAAGGATACAGAGCTGGGGTTGTGACGTCGGGCCGCAGCGCGGCCTGACGTCACGACCCGGCCACCCCTCCCCCCAAAAAATTAGTGCGGAGAGCCCCACTTTCTTACGGCGTCACCCGCAAAAGTAGAGTTACATCGCAAAATTAGGTTTTCATCAAAAACGGCATTTTGGGGGTCTCGGTCGCAAAATTGGTGTTTCGCAAAATCAGAACACGCAAAATTGGAGTAATTACTGTACAGTACTTGCACTACTGCGGTCATTCACGGTGTTGGCGGAAGCAGACAACATTTTTACTATTCTGTATTTTTGCTTTATAATCAAACTTCAAATCTTGTCTTCCCCATGCTTTATGAAGATTACTTTCAAACTTTCTTATTGATTCGGAATCGACTACATACTGGGGCAGTGCGTTCCACTCATTTACCACTATCACAAAATGAGTGCTTTGCCTTTTCAAGCCTATTTCTTTGTTTGTACATTTTCTTAGTGTCCTCTCGTTCTTGTTCCCTCCCGCATCAAGAAGATACCTTCACACACATCCTCATCATACTTTCTATCTATCTATCTATCTATTGCCTGACGCCGTGATCCCCGAAGGGGTGGCCACGAACGAACCGCCCCCATGCACCTCTGTCCCCAGTCAGTCGACGCCCCTCCCCCCAACCAGCACCGCCTTCATTCATGTAGTTCCTCACTCCATCCTTCCACCTCATATTCGGTCTACCTCTCCCCCTCTGTCCCTCCACCTCGCTCTCGTACACCCTCTTAGTCATTCTCTCGCTTTCCATACGTTCCATATGGCCGAACCATCTCAAGTTGTTCCTTTTCACACTTTCCAGCACATCTACCTCCACACCACACCTCCTTCTTACTTCCTCATTAGTCTGTCTATCCCTCCATGTAATTCATTTCCACTGCTCTCACTCTTGGTCTGAGTCTCTCAACCAACGTCCATGCTTCGCTTCCGTAAGTCAGTGTCGGGATTACCACACTGTCATGCAAGGACTTCTTCACTTCCATACTGACCACCCTATTTCTTGTTACTGCTTTTAGCGTTCCTACAACCCTCTTCCCCTGTTGTACCCTCTCCCGCACCTCTTCATCCATAGTCCCATCTTTACTCAACACACTGCCCAGATACTTAAAAGAGTTGACGATCTCCATAGCCTGACCGTTCAGCTTCACCTCACACTCTGTGACTTCACCCCTTTCGAAGACCATAACCTTGCTCTTCCCCGTATTTACCTTCAAATTCCGTTTTTCGCACACTGTTCCAAACTCATTTACCAGACCCTGCAACTCCCATTCATTATCACTCATCAGAACTGTATCATCCGCAAACAGCAGTATAGGTAGCTTCCACTCAATTCCCTCCCTTTTCAGCGATACACCAACATCCACTGCTCTTGATAGTATTTCTTTCATAACTCCATCCATATATACAGTAAACAACCACGGGGACATCACACACCCCTGTTTCAAACCAACATTCAGGTCAAAGAACTCGCTCTGCTCACTCTCCACACGTACTGCCGCCTTTGCACCCTCATACATGCTCTTCACTGCTTTCAGCAACTTGCCCTCTACTCCGTATATTCTAAGTACTTTCCACAAACCTTCTCTATCCACTCTGTCATAGGCCTTCTCCAAGTCCATAAAGGCAACATACACCTTTTGTTTCTTCTCCAGATACTTCTCCACAACACAATTCAGGGTAAAAATCTGATCTACACATCCTCTTCCCTTCCTAAAGCCTCCCTGCTCGTCTCCTATCCATTTCTCCGTTCTCACTCTCACTCTCTCAATAACTACCCTACTGTATACCTTCCCTACTACGCTTAGAAGACATATTCCTCGGTGGTTACCACACACTCCTCTTTCCCCTTTGCCCTTATATAGGGGGACTATTATGCCAGTCTTCCAGTCATCGGGTGCACTCCCCTTCTCCCATGCTAGTTTGCACATTTTCCATACCCATTCTATCACTATCTCACCACCATACCTCAACATTTCCCCACACACTCCATCTGTTCCTGGTGCTTTCCCCAACTTCACTCTTTTCATGGCTTCCCACACTTCTGACCTCCTGATCCCCACCTCCTCCTCCACTACTGCTCTTCTTCTCCCTCCCATAACATATCCAGCTATGTTTGCTGGCTCTTCATTCCTTTCATTTAGCAACTCACTGAAGTACTCCCTCCATCTTTCGACTCTCTCTTGCTTCTCGGCTAGCATTCTCCCATTCTTATCTTTCACACCCTTACTGTTTCCCTTGCTACCTTCCCTAACTTTCTTGACTTCTTTCCAGAACAGTTTCTTACTCTCCCTCCATTTTACACTCAGATTCCTTCCAAATTCCTCATCTACTCTTCTCTTACTTTCCTTCACTACTCTCTTCACCACCCTCTTACTCTCCACGTACCTCGCTCGTTTCTGTCTCTCGGAATCTTCATTCCCTCTACTACCCAACCACTCTCTATATGCTTTCTTCTTTTCTTTCACAGCTATTCTTACCTCTTCTGTCCACCATGCTGTACCTTTCACTCCCCTCCCTCTTCTCCTCACTCCACACACCTCCTCACATGCTGCACAGATCTCATCCTTAAACACCTTGCTCATCTCCTCCACTTCCTACTTTCCTGACACTATTTTAAGTCTCATATCATATCCCCTCTTTCTCCTATATGCCAGTGTTGGAAGTCCCAGTGTCCTCAACCTCTGCTCATAGCCCGCGTTCTTCAACGTTGGTACTGTACTAGCTTGCTAGCTCTCCACTGCTTCTATATCCTTTACCATATATGGAGCCCACACCTGGTTCGCATATTCCAGCGCTGTATAGAGATTCCTGAAGATTTCTTCGTCAAGTGACACAAATGTCCTCCTTATCAGCCCTACAATTCTATTGGCTTTGTTTATCTTTTCCGCTAAATGTTCTGAGAAATTTAACTTATTGTCTATCACTACTCCTATATCCTTTTCTGCATTCACTTCCTCCATCGCTTCATACATACTGTATCCTACCTTGTCTATCTTGCTTGTCCCAATCCATATGTACTTGCATTTTTTTGGATGAAAAGGCATTAACCAATGTTCAGACCATCCCTTCATGCCCTCCACATCTCCTTGAAGCAAACCCACATCTTCCTTAATCATATAAAATCGCCGTCAAACTAGTCTAACTTAACCGCGGCGATCAACCTATGTAAACATTATGACGGCGGCAGACGTTTGAGATCATGTTCCCGTCTATATTGACTGCCGTTGGACGGTTGGATACAATATGTTAAGGGGCCCTGGCTACTATTCTGTATTTTTGCTTTATAATCAAACTTCAAATCTTGTCTTCCCCATGCTTTATGAAGATTACTTTCAAACTTCCTTATTGATTCGGAATCGACTACATACTGGGGCAGTGCGTTCCACTCATTTACCACTATCACAAAATGAGTTCTTTGCCTTTTCAAGCCTATTTCTTTCTTTGTACATTTTCTTAGTGTCCTCTCGTTCTTGTTCCCTCCC
>JBAKBP010004584.1:69261-133684 GCA_037953745.1 Lithodes maja
ATGTAGTTGTTTAATTAAGGGGGGACGGCAGTATTTATGTTGATCATATTATGTTTCTTTTAAATATTTGTTAAGATTCCTCCCTACATCTCAATCAAGCTTAGAAAAACATCCCCCTAGACCTCCTCCCTTCAAGATAGATTTATACATTTTTCGGCAGAAAAAATGTCCCGGCCGAAGGCCGTTTTCTCATAAAAATACAGGCTCGCTATCGCTCGCCAGGAAAAAATCGACACCTACTGTAAATGGCACGAGAAGTCTTAACATTGACAAGGAAATCGGGTGGAAGGTGTTCTAATCGCCAAACTAATGGGCCGAACGTCTTTAAATTTCAAAACTAATGGGGATAAACATGAGAAAGAAAAGGGGACCAGAGACCGACCCATCTCCCCTTAAATAATACTTAACAAACGACTTTTGTACAGTCAGCTCGTTTCTTCCATATAGTTCAATCAATGGAGAGTTAAGCCCGGTATCACACGAGAGCTTTTATTGTCAACATTCGATGATCAACATTTGTCTGGTAACATTTCTGGAATATTGTACACTGGTATTGGAAACTAGACTGATGGAAGGTGAACTTACATGACAGCAATACTGTACATGTAAACCTCATAAGCTGCCAGGATAAATGTAGAGGGAAAAAGCGCTCGTGTGATACCGGCTTTATAGAACTCGCGGGTCACTGTTTTTTCTATGCGTGTGAAGGAGACAAAAGGCAAAGCTGCCTGTAACAAGTCCCCCCCACCCCCAGTTGAAAAAGTGAAGGAGAGCCAAATTCAAGGTACGTTAGAGTCAAGATGTCTGGACACACGGAGCTTGAAGCAGTATAAGTCATAGGATGAGGGAAGGCAGATTGAGGGAGAGAGTTCCAGAGCTCACTTGCTGAGCAGAAGACAAACTGGGAAAATCGGTTCACTCTTGGGTTAGAGAGTTGGACATGGGGAGTACACTGTTGAGCCGTTATGTCGGACCACCTCTTTGTTATCATGTGGTCTGTGTGGCCAGTGTATCGCTATAATTATGCATTCCTCCGTGTTGTCTGTAGGCCTACATTCTTTACTCATATTTTTCTCTTTCCTTCTTTTCTTTCTCCTTTGTCTCTGGTCTTTCATCTCTACCTTTTCTTATTACTTTTAGCACTGGTTATTTAGTTTGGGATTATTTCTACACCAGGTTCCTTCCTCTACCTCTCTTTATTATTATGTTTTATACTATCTTTCTCTCCTCTCTCTCTCTCTCTCTCTGTCTGTCAGTCTGTCTGTCTCTCTGTATATGTCTGTCTCAGTCTCAGTCTCTCTCTCTCTCTCTCTCTCTCTGTCTGTCTGTCTGTCTGTCTCTCTGTGTGTCTCTCTGTTGTTTCTGTCTCAGTCTCAGTCTCTCTCTCTCTCTCTCTCTCTCTCTCTCTCTCTCTCCTCTCTCTCTCTCTCTCTCTCTCTCTCTCTCTCTCTCTCTCTCTCTCTCTCATCAACCATAGACCGATACATTACAAAATTAAGCCAATATTCCATCATAACTTTCTGTGTATTTTCCCCAGGGCTGTATGGATAAAGTTAGGGACATAAATAGATATACCAATATACATCCCTGGGAATAGAACCCAAGCCACTAGTAATACCACAGCTAGGGGGCTTCTATTGTACACTAGGATGCCATAGTCTGGACTCTGTAGCCCACTCGTAAGAATTCATGAACCCCCTGTATTTTGTTGTATGCTATTAAAACATGTCCGGATTCATTTTTGGATAGAACTTGCTTTTCAATAAATAGCATACATAGTTTTGTAGTGGATGTATAGAAAATTATATTAATAACATTGTTTCCAGAGATAATTAGATAATTAGAAATAAGTGAAGTCCACGAATGTTTATGAGTGGGCTAGAGACTATGGCATCCAAGTGTATTTCCTCTGGTTGTTGTTGTTGTTGTTGTTGTTCCCTAAGCTGCCTGGCCGAACAGCCCCGAGTCCCTGAGGAAGGCCATGGCCACGATCGGGCTTTCCCACAGAGCTCTCATTGAGTGTAGGTTGTGTTGTTGGCGTAAGTGGTTGTGTGAAATGCAGTCTTCTATGATGTGTTTAATGGTATGGGGTGCTGTGTTACATCCCGGGCAGGCGTCGACAACGGAGTCATCCAGTCTCTTCTGATAGCTCAGGAGAGCTGGATGGTGTCCTCATCTCAGCCTGGCCAGGTGGACTCTGTCCTCGCGAGGGAGGGAGGATTCGGAAGGATGGATTTCGGGAGGTCGTGCATGCAGCTGCGTGTTGTCTGTGAGTGAGTGGATGGATTGGCGAGAGATATGAGTATGGATGTGCTTCTGGAAGTTGGTTCGGGGTGGGCAGGGAGGGAGAGAGGACAATAATTGTGTGTGATACCGTGTGCTGGGTATTGTTTTGATATTTCTTGGTGTCTGTGGGTGTGTTGCCATGTAGTTTAGTGGGTGGTCTTGGTTCGTGGAGGCTGCTGCCAGGAATTGAGTGCCTCTCATGTCCAGATGGTCTTTGACTTTGAGGATTTTGGTTTCTTGATGTAGATGATCTGTGGGTGCAGTAGCTGTGCAGCCTGTAATGATCTTCAGGGCTTTGTTTTGAATAGTCTGTAAGGTCTTTTGATGTGTTTCAGCTAGGTTAGAAGCCCAGGCTGGGCTTGCGTATTCCATTACTGATCTTATGTATTGTTTATATACTGTGGTGGTAGTTTCTTTGTTGTGTCCAAATTTGTGTGAGCAAGTGACCTGAGGGCGTTAAGTCTGGGTGTCAGTTTCTGTTTAATGTTTGTGGTGTGCTGTTTGAATGTCATATGAGTATCATATGTTACTCCTAGGATTTTGGGTGTGTGTGTATGTGTTAGGGGTGTGTTGTTTATGGTGAGTTGAGGGATGTATTCGTGTTCACCTGTCCAGCTTGTGAGCAGGGTTGCGGTGGATTTGGCTGGGGCTAGATTAAGTCTGTTTGTAGTGCACCAGCCATGTAGTGTGTTGAGATAGGGTTGAAGGAGATCTGTTGCTCTTCTTGGGTCATGGTGTGTGCATGTGAGTGTTATGTCATCTGCATAGGAGGCTAAGTTTATTTGGGGAGTATTGGGTGTAGTTATATCGTGCATGTACAGATTGAAGAGTGCGGGCGATAGGACGGATCCTTGTGGGACTCCGTTTGGAAAGTTTCTGATTTTAGATGACTGACCGGCAAAAGATACGTGTGCACATCTGCCTGCTAGGAAGTTGGCCAGCCACCTTTTTGTGTTGTTGTGCATGTTTGTGTTGTAGATTTTGTTTGTTAGGTTGTGGCGTGGGATGGCATCGAAGGCTTTACTAATGTCGAGTGTGGCTAATAGTGATCTGTGTGGTGGTCTAGCTGAGTTGATGCCATCAAAAGCTCTTTGTGTAAGGTCTGTGAGAAGAGTGTTTGTGGAGTGCAGTGGCCTAAAGCCATGTTGTGTTGGAGCTAGGGGTAGGTCGGGTGTAATTAGTTGTAATACTAGGCGTTCCATGACTTTGGAGGAGGAGCAAAGGAGTGTGATGGGGCGGTGCGAGGAGGGTAGCGTGGGGTCTTTGTTGGGTTTGGGGAATGTGATGATGATGCCATGCTTCCAAATGTCTGGTATTGTGTTGTGTGAATAGCTGTAGTTTGATATGTTAGTGAGTGTTTGTATGCCTTGTGGTCCCAGGTGTCTGAGGTGTATGTTGCTTATGTTGTCTAGGCCACAGGCGGGTGAGTGCTTGAGATTGTTGATGATATGCTTTGTCTGGTGATTGGTGAAGGGTGTATAGTCAGGGTCTGTGGGGAATTGTCTCTTACGTCGGATGACACGTCGGTCGTCTTTGTGAGGTTTTAGGTGGCTGACATGTGAGAAGTGATTGATGAGAGTGTTTGCTTGTTGTTTACATGAAGGAGTAGAGTCTGTTGTTGTGATTGCAGCATGTGATTGTGTTGTGTTGCTGTTGGAAAGTGTGATGCTGTTTAGTGTTTTGTTTTTTGGGGTTTGTTTTGTGATCAAGTGTTTGTAGGAAGTTATTCCAATTTATTTTTTGTTGTTCTTGTATTTTGTTGTTAGTTTGGGTGTTGAGTGCTTGAATTTGTTGTGTGATGTCTTGTGTGTGGGGTGCTGGGGAGTGTTTCAATGTGTCGCGTTGTCTGATGAGGTTTTGAATTTCTGGTGTGAAGTTGGGGTTGTGTCTTTTTCTGTTACCTCTTGGAATGTGTTTCTTGTCAGCGTTTTGGATAGTTTTATTGAGTATGTGTACAGCATTGTTGATGTTAGTGATGGGTGTACTGTTTAGAGTTGTGAAGTGTTGTTCTGTCTCATTTGTAAATGCTTCCCAGTTAGCTCTTTTATAATTGGTGTATGTGTGTTTGTGGCTAGCTGGGGTGAGTCTGGTTTTGGTGGTGATAATGATCGGGAGGTGGTCAGAGCGTAAGGCTCTGACCACCCTCCAGGATGTTGTGGCGGCGAGTTCTGTGGAGCAAAAGGTGATGTCTGGAGATGATGGGTTATAGAGGGCTTGGTGAGGAATATGGGTATGTTGATGGATGTCGTTAAGGATGATGAGGTTATCTGTTTGGTTTTGTAGTACCAGCCCTCTGTCTGTGTCGGGGTTGTCGACAAACCAGGCCGACGTCTTGGCGTTGAAGTCACCACCCAGGATGATGTGTGGGGTGTTTGTGATGTGTTGTAAGTGTGGTCTGTATTCATTTGGTACTGTAGGGGATGTTTGGGGAGAGATGTATGTGTTTATGATGGTTATATGGATTTGTTGCCAGTGCGTATTTTAATTGATTGCATTTCTGTTGTGTTATCATTTGGGGGGAGGAGGGATTTGGTTTGTACACTGGTTACTATGTATGATATTTCATTGTGTACCAGGGTGATGAGTCCACCGCCCCCGCCGACAGCCCGGTCTTGTCTGATGGTGGTGAAATTATGAAATGTGGGTGTTTTTTGTGATGTGCGGAGTTTTGTTTCTTGTAAGATGGCAATGTGTATGTTGTGTTGTTTGATGAAGTCTGAGAGTTCGTGTTTCTTTGTGTTAATGCCATCTATGTTCAATTGGAGAATGTTAATGTTATGTGCACGATGTATGTTGGGTGCTGCTGCACGAGGATGGGGTGGGGGTACAAAGGAGTACAAAGGAAATCAAGCAACAACAGGTCTAGTGACCCTTCTAGGCTGCTTGTCCTCCAAAACACTGAGGATCAAGTGTCCAAACAGTGGTTTAGAGTGGGTAAGGGAAAGTAAATGGGTGAGGGAGGGGCTGGAGGTTGGGATGGGTGAGGTGGGGGTGGGGATTGGGGAGCAGGAGATGTGGGTTGGAATGGATTAGGATGGGGTGTGGTGTGTTGAGTTGAGGATGTGGATGGTATGGGAAGGTTAGGGAGGAGAGGTGGACGGGTTGTAGGGGGGGGAGTGGATGATATGGGAAGGCTAGGTGGGTTGGGGAGGAGAGGTGGACGGGTTTTAGGCGAGGGATTTGACTGGGAGAGGGAGGGGCATGAGGAACAGGTCCAGGTGTTCGTGTAGTGTTTCTTGGAGGCAAGTGTTGTACAGGTGAAGTGGGTCCAGTTCCTGCATGAATTGCAGAGAACTGAACCCTTAGTGTGGCGACTCGAAGTGATGGGTTTTGAGCAAGTTGGACATATGTATGTGTTCGTGGGTCCTGGGTTGCTCTCAATGTCTCCGGCTAGAAGAAGTCTTCGAGAAATGACAGCCGGAGAGTCATTTCTCGGTGTAGGAAAAACTGTGTAATGTGTGTGTGTGTGGTGTGAGAGGTGTGGAAATTCCCGGCGCGACCGAAGCCACTCCAAGGACCCGTGCCCCCAGGGGGGGGGGGGGGGGCAGGGGATAGTTGTGACGGTTTGGCTCCCGAAACTGCTCCCCGCGGCCGGCATCCGGTTGTCCTCCACTGGTCGATTGATCTTGTCTCCGGCCGTGGAGGGTTGGCAGCTCCGGGAGGTGGTCCCACGGCGTAGACGCCGCCACATCAGGACCTCTGGTTAAAGGATTAAGCAACCAGTATATTTTATGAAAGTCAACCTGGAAAATGTAATCTTCATCCCAGCAGGTTCGAAGTTTTTAAAATATCTTTAAAGACAGATTGGTACCCCGTCAAAATAGCATCATTATAAAATATGTAATTGTCACCGTAAGAGCTTCATAGAAATGAAGAAAGGCCAATCTCAAAATAGTATGAATGAAGAAAGGCCAATCTCAAAATAGTATGAATGAAGAAAGGCCAATCTCAAAATAGTATGAATGAAGAAAGGTCAATCTCAAAATAGTATGAATGAAGAAAGGTCAATCTCAAAATAGTATTACAGTAAAACATAAATATTATAATTCCAATATATTCTTTACAATATATCCATGTCGTACAAGAAACAATTACTTAATTAAAAACTCCGTGGCCACTTCTCGAGAGTTCCTCGGACATGGATTATGTTTGTGACAGGAACTTGGCTGTTAATACGGTTTATGGAGTAAAATGTTCAAAAGTTTGATATTACTGTTGTGGAGAGAGAGAGAGAGAGAGAGAGAGAGAGAGAGAGAGAGAGAGAGAGAGAGAGAGAGAGAGAGAGAGATAATGTTGGGTAATCCGATAACTTAACCAGTACTTCTCAACCAATGTCAACTCTACCAATAGGTTAGGATACGTGTTTTAGATTTTAACTTGAGACTATACCCAGTTCCAAATAGGTAGGCCCAAAATCGTGAACCCAAACCTCTGTAACTAACAAAAAAAGGACTACGGTAATTTATGATAGTATAACAATGACGATTCGCTGATCCTGAGGTGAAGCCATTGATTTCTGGCGCTGATGACGAGTGATTGGTGTTTCTGAATGCTTGTGTGCTTGTTTAATTGTGGGCGAATTGTTATGTGTGTTCATCTCCTGTCACTTCTTTTACCTTTCTCGAGTCTCTTGCTGATCCTCCCTACCCCTTCATCTCCTGTCACTTCTTTTACCTTTCTCGAGTCTCTTGCTGATCCTCCCTACCCCTTCATATCCTGTCACTTCTTTAACCTTTCTTGAGTCTCTTGCTGATCCTCCCTACCCCTTCATCTCCTGTCACTTATTTAACCTTTCTTGAGTCTCTTGCTGATCCTCCCTACCCCTTCATCTCCTGTCACTTCTTTAACCTTTCTTGAGTCTCTTGCTGATCCTCCCTACCCCTTGTGGGTGTAAAGGCTGGCTACTACTGACTGACTGACTAAAACTAAGGCATCATCAATATGGTGTCCACAAAAGTTTTGTCTGGACCATAACGTTATTGTTTATGGTAGAGTGGACAACATTAAGGGGAGATAGGCATATTTATTTCCTCATTTATATATTGCTTTTATTATTTTATTAGTTTCCTCCTTAGACCTCCATCAAGCTTAAAAAAACACCCGCCAAAGACACTTCAAGATAAATTTATACAGTTTTCGATAGAAATGGTGCCAAAGTTCTTAAAATCACCAAACTAATGGTGTGAACGTCGTTGTATCTCAAAACAAATGGGCTAAACATGAGGCAGAAGGGGGTCCAGAAAATAACCTTAAGTAAAAATCTCCCCTTAATAGCCTCAATAACACTGATAACTTATTAAAATGTAAAACTTTCAAACTAAACAAACCAAAATTGGGACAAGGACAATATAAAGTCAAATTAAATTATCAAAATCGCTATGTGGAAACAACGCTTACTAAAATGAAAATTATTAAATAAAAGAACACAATCCACCACATAGGGTGTACATTACTACATGAGCAAGTTAATCTGTTTCCCAAGCAAACTAATCGCACATATAACAACGCACTATCGTCACGTTAAAGGAAGTAGTCAAGTTTGGGAAGTCCGGGACGTTCTGGCAAATTTTACTAAACTCTGCATGAATAAAGAAACTAAATGTTAAATGTCAAAATATTATTTAAAATCAAATTTGCAACATGACAAGACATTAACAATAGTACAAAATACAAATATTGATAAGATATCTATACTATTACAAAATAATATATAAAATACAGTACAGCACTCACTAACGATAGTGCTATCGGGTAGGTACCTGTAAGCATAGCATGCCTCAAGTGACCCCTATCAATAACAGTGTATTCACCTGTTGGATCAAAGGCGATAACAATAAATATTAGCAACAACAACAACAACAATGAACAGGAAAATACTAGGAATGAAAGCCAAAACATATAACTCCATTCTCTCTCTCTCTCTCTCTCTCTCCACTACCTAATTCCTCCTGTTGTTCTCAAAAACTGTGCTTCCGTGCTGACTCCCTGCCTAGGCAAACTCTTTCGTCTCTGTCTATCCTCTAACGTCTTCCCTTCATGCTGGAAGTTTGCTCACATTCAACCTGTCCCAAAGAAGGGTGACCGCTCTCAACCCTCCAACTATCGTCCAATTGCTCTCATCTCTTGTCTTTCTAAAGTTTTTGAAACTATTCTTGCTTCCAAATTTCTTAAGCATTTCTCTTCTCATAATCTGCTCTCAGATCGCCAGTATGGCTTCCTTAAGGGTCGCTCTACTGGTGATCTTCTTTCATATCTTACTAACTCTTGGTCATCCTCCTTTCGGGACTTCGGTGAGACTTTTTCTATTGCACTAGACATATCGAAAGCCTTCGATAGAGTCTGGCATAAATCTTTAATTTCTAAACTACCCTCCTTCGGTTGCTATCCCTCCATCTGTGCCTTTGTCTCTAATTTCCTTTCCGGCCGTTCCATAGCCGCGGTTGTGGACGGCCATTGTTCACTTCCTCACCCTATAAACTCCGGTGTTCCTCAGGGCTCTGTCCTATCTCCTATTCTCTTTCTAATTTGTATAAATGATCTCCTTAACTGTACCTTAATTCCCATCCATTCATACGCAGACGACTCAACCTTACACTACTCTATTAGTTTTTCAGAACGCCCCAGCCAGCAATTCCTCAACGACAAACGTAATGAAGCCATAGAACTCTTAAATTCTGATCTAAATACTATTTCCAATTGGGGCAGAGAAAACCTTGTTAACTTTAATGCTTCCAAAACCCAATTTCTCCATCTATCTACCCGTCAGGATCTCCCAGCGGACTATCCCTTATTCTTCAACAATACAAAAATCAACCCTTCATCTTCTCTCAATATTCTTGGTGTCTCTTTTTCTTCTGCTCTCATTTGGAAGGACCATATTACCAGTCTTGCTAAGGCAGCCTCCCAGAAGCTGGGTGTGCTCAACCGCCTTAGGGGGTTCTTTTCCCCAGCACAGCTTCTTGCTCTGTACAGGGGCATAGTGCGCCCTTGTATGGAGTATTGTTCACATGTGTGGGGAGGTTCCTCTCACACCGCTCTCCTAGACAAAGTTGAAAGGAAGGCCTTTCGTATCATTAACTCCCGTCCACTCACCAACTCTCTGCAATCTCTCTCTCTCCGCCGCAATGTTGCATCTCTCTCGCTATTCTATCGCTACTATAATAATCAGTGTTCCTCAGAGCTATCCCAGTGCATACTACCTCCTTTACGTAGGGCACGTGGTACCCGTCTTGCAACTCAATCCCACCCCTACTCTGTGCAACTCTCAAACTTTCTTCTACTCAACAGCTGAGCTCTGGAACTCTCTCCCAGAATCAGTCTTTCCCTCTTCCTATGACTTAAATTGCTTCAAACTCTGTGTGTCCAGGCATTTTGGCTCGAACGTCCCTTGATTTTGGCCCTGTCACTCTTTCAACTATGGGGGAGGCACTCGCTATAGGCAGTAATGCCTTTTGCCTCCCTCAATCACATAGAAAAAAAAAAAAAAAAAAAATGAAAACATGATCTTTATGTTCTTCCTATTTTTCTTCAATTATATAGGCCTATTTTGATTATGCTGTGTTGGAAGGTTGATGTTGACGGTCGGTCAGTGTGTTGCTAAATGACTGGGAAGGGTTAACGAGAGAGAGAGAGAGAGAGAGAGAGTAGAGGGAACATGGAGGTCAGTTTAATAGGTGAGATGGTGGCTGTTTTTGTTACTAGTTGGGAAGAACGATAGGTGTTTTTAATATTTTAACTACTCCCTCTCGGGCATAGGCTGAGAGCCTGTACATACATCTGCTCAACACGGTGAAGCCTGTCAGGCTTTGTTCCAGTCTAGGGAGTGAGACATGTGAAACACTTAGAGCTCCACTCATGGCTTGAAACTGACCCATCTCTGAAGCTGTTTCATCTTTTGCGCTTCACTGTCTCGACACCTAGACTCACTCTCAGAACGACACCTATTGAGCAATTAACTCCCTAGGCATTGCTCCCTTATAGCATATTTTGAATATGGAAATATTCATACAGTGGTATTTAATCAGGGAACAATGGTGGTATTTTTTTGGCATTTCTGATGACTGCGGTAATGCACAAATTCCATCCCAATAATATGTTCTCATTGATATATCGGGATTCGAACCCGGGTCAATTGGATTACCAGTCCAGTGGCAAGAGCACTCCACCACACCTCACCGAGAGGTGTGTGTGTAAGTGAGAGAGAGAGAGAGAGTGAAAGTGGAGGGATCAGCTGCAGGGTGGTGATAAAAGTTAATAGGTGAAGTGATGATGATAGCGTGTGTGTGTGTGTGTGTGTGTGTGTGTTTCTATACATCCTGGGCGCGGTATAGGACAGGTTCAGTCTAGGCCAATATATTATAGTTTTATACTGTTATATCATATATTTATATATATATATATTTAAATATTTAATTTTAAATTCTGCCCTTCCATCATCACCCATCATTTAGTTTTGTTTTATTGTTTATTTATTTAACCCAGGCCACCCCAGTGACAGGGAATGAATGCAAGGATTGGGAAGAATGACGTGAAAGAATCAGTGAGACAAATGAGAGCGGGAAAAAACAGAAGGTATGGATGGCATTGCTGTGGAGTGTATAAAGAAGGGTGGAGATGTGATAATAGATTGGTTGGTGAGACTATTCAATGTGTGCTTTGTTGTGTCAATGGTACCACTAGACTGGAGGAGTGCATGTATTGTGCCGTTGTACAAGGGGAAGGGAGATCGGCAGGAGTGTTCAAGGTATAGAGGTATTAGTTTATTATCAGTGGTTGGAAAGCTGTATAGCAGATGTTGATAGAGAGGATAAAAAGGGTACGGAAGTTGCAATAGGAGAAGAACAGTGCGGTTTTAGGAGGGGAAGAGGGTGCGTGGATCAGATTTTTGCAGTAAGACGGCTATGTGAGAAGTATTTAGAGAAGCATAAGGAGATATTTTGGGCTTTTATGGATTTGGAAAAAGTGTATGATCGTGTGCATCGAGAAGCAATGTGGAGGGTGCTAAAGATTTATGAAATTGGAGGACATTTGTTAAGAGCAGTTAGAGTTTTCATAAAGAGAGCAGAGCGTGTGTTAGAGTAGGAAATGAGTTGAGTGAATGGTTTGAGGTGAATGTAGGTCTGCAACAGGGTTGTGTAATGTCACCGTCTGTTTAATGTATATATGGATGGTGTGGTGAGGGACGTGAAAATGAGAACTATGGGAAGAGGATTGGTTTTAATGGAGGAGAATGGTGGAGATTGGGAGTTGAACCAGTTGTTGTTTGGTGATGACACAGCGTTGGTGGCGGATTTTGAGGAGAAACTGCAGCGGAGAGTCAAAGAGTTTGGTGTGGTATGTGGGAGGAGGAAACTGAAGGTGAACATCAATAAAAGTGGAGTGATGGTGTATAATAGTCTTAATAGAGGTGCTTGTAGGGTGAATCTAGATGTGAGGCTGGATGGATAAATACTGGAACAAGTGGAGTGCTTTAAATAGCTGAGTGATAAACAAGGGCACAGGTGTGGACATGAAGGTAAAATAGAGTGTGTGTAAAGGAAAGAAAGTTTTCATAGCAACGGAAAGTATATGGAAGATGAGAAATCTTGGAATGAAAGCTACAAATGCAATGTATCAAGGGATAGTTTTACCAACAGTGATGTATAGAGCTGAAACATGGGCTCTGAAGGCAAAGGAGAGAAGAAAGCTGGACGTGATGGGAGATAAGCTGCTTGAGGAGTATATGTGGAGTGACTCTTAGAGACAGATTGAGGAATGAAGAGATACGTAGGAGAGTGGGGCAGCAGGAACCTTTGTCGACCAGAGTGGACAAAAGGGTGCTGTACTGGTATGGACATGTTGAATGAATGAAAGATGAAAGGCTAACAAAGAGAGTATGTGAGTCAGATACAAGTGGAGGTAGAGGGGTAGGAAGACCTCCGTTGAGATGGAGAGCTTGTGTAGTACAAGCGTTGGAAGATAGAGAGATGACTGTAGAACAAGTAAGAGAAGTGGTAATAAATAGGAATAAATGGAGAATGCTTGTGAATAGATAAGTGATAATGCGGTCGTTGGGAGAGGGGGTTCGGGTGCCAGTTGGAGTAGATAATAGTCCGTCAGGTGCCTGGCCCAGGGAGCCGGTGTATATGAAGGGTCATGCCTGAATGTGAGGTGGGCAGGCATTGTGGTGGTAAAGCTTCACTGCGTGTTTGCCCTGCTGAGACCGGAACCTCTCCGGGAGGTCTGAGACCTGGGAGCCTATTACGGGAGACTCCAAATGGGCCTGGGTCTCTGGGTCTTCTCCTGAGCGATCTAGATCTGTGTGAGTTTATACATTATTTTGTATTTTGCTTTTCCTGTTCGGGCTCTGTCTCGAGTCTGCCACCCGCAGCTATGGGGTTATGTGCCTGTGTATATACATACATACATATGTAATTTATAACTGGTCCGTTATTGCCGTCAAGAATTAATATTATCATATACTTTTCTCGGACATTGCATTTATTGGACCCATATCTTAGGGCCAAATATGCTAGACTTTTCTTGTCATTCTGCTGTTGGCTGAGAAGACGTACGTATTCTTGGTTTTACTTTACTCGTGTGAAGAGACACTTATAGATTGACAGAGAACGAGATAGACACACAAATAGATAGACAGATATAGCTAGATAGATATATCCAGTGGCATTTATTATGTTATTGTTTGAAAGTCTCCAGGCTTTGTCCTGTGTCAATAGTTTGTCAGAATGTTTAATATTAAAGACCTGATGTGCAAGGTACTCTTATATATTGCAAGATGATTCATGCACTATCTCTCTCTCTCATAGTTATACATTTGTTATAAGTGGAGACCACCTTTTAGTATAAGAGGTAGAGTACTGGGGGGAGGGGGGGTGGGGGGTGGAGGGAGTGGAAAAGGTTGAGTACCAAAGAATACAATTGAAAACAACAAGAAGCCCTCTTAATCCTTACGAGGTTATTTATGCTTCATTTAACCTTAGTGAAAGATAAATTTGCGCCCTAATAAAAGCACTATGCATGATTATGAAAAAAAAATAAGAAAGAAACCATTACATTTATAGTCCTACTTAGTATTTAAAGTATTGTTTGGCACGAAAGAGAACAAAGGGAGCAATGTATAATGGAATAGAAGAGGAACTAATAACCCTTTTAGTACCGCTGACATTATTCTCATTATATGCTGGCTACTATTAGACGATTATATTCAGTTTAAGGAAGGCCTTCAGCAATGAACGAACCATCTTAATTTACCCTTATTACCACCGCAGATCCTTATATACAATACAGCTGCAATGAAATAAAATAGATGTAACCGGTACAGCAAAGTTTAAACAAGAAAGACAAAAATGGAATGTGCGAATGTAAACAGACCAGGATAAAGTAAGATAGAAGATACAATATAAGAGAAGGGAAAGGGAACAAATACCAAATAATGTAGAAGGGACAAGAGACACACGAATGGACCAAGGATGATCAAAGTAAAACAAAGAGCCGGAACAAAAGTAAGAGAGACCTAGTTTGTTGGTGGTGATTCGAGAGAGAGAGAGAGAGACAGACAGAGAGAGAGAGAGAGAGAGAGAGAGAGAGAGAGAGAGACAGAGAGAGACAGGGAGAGAGAGAGAGAGAGAGAGAGAGAGAGAGAGAGAGAGAGAGAGAGAGGGGGGGAGAGGGGAGGTAATGTAGGTAGCCTGGGGGGGGGGGGGGGGGGACCATGTAAGAGGGAACAATTTAGGGTGAACAACTATGAAGCTGAGTTGGAGATGACGGGAAAGGGAGAGTATTTTGAAAGTGGATGGAAACAAACTAAACGAATAAGGGGAAAATAGAAATATATATATATATAATACTGTATATATATATATATATATATATATATATATATATATAAATATATATATATATATATACTGTATATATATATATATATATATATATATATATATATATGCCTACTGTACTGTATAATTACCGTGTTTTGTATATATTTTGATCTCTTCATAAGAACATAAGAACATAAGAAAATGGGAGTCTGCAAAAAGCCGCTCGGCCCATACAAGGCAGATCCCTGTCACACACAACCCTAATTACAAGGCCCAATTATAGACCCATCTCACTAATACCTTGAGTACTGACCCCACCAAAACGGTCAGAGATTAACACAAGATTACGGGGGTCTGCTGAGCGCCGATTGGCCCACACCTGGTAGATCCCCCTCACACCCAACCCATCTCGTCCATATACCTATCTAAGTTTATCTTAAAGCTCCCTATCGTTCTTGATCCCACTATATCACTTGGTAGCCTATTCCACCCATCTACAACTCTGTTACCAAACCAATATTTGCCTATATCTTTTCTGAAACGAAATTTATCTAATTTGAAACCATTTGTATGAGTTATTTCGCTATCACTGAGCTTTAGTACATTTTTCATGTCTCCTTTATTAATTCCACTAACCCACTTGAATACCTCTATCATGTCACCTCTAACTCTGCGTCTCTCTAACGAATGTAAGCCTAATTTCTTCAACCTTTCTTCATACGGAAGATTTCTAATATTATGGATCATTTTTGTCATTCTGCGTTGTACTCTCTCCAATGAATCTATGTCCATTCTGTAATACAGACACCAAAATTGAACAGCATAATCCATATGGGGTCTCACTACTGACAAGTAAAGTTTTAAGATAACATCAGCAGTTCTGTTACTCACACTCCTAGATATGAACCCGAGAATCTTGTTTGCCTTGTTACGAACGCTTATACATTGTTTTCTAGGCTTCAAATCATTGCTAACAAACACACCTAGATCTTTCTCACAGTCTTGTGACGCATGTCCACGTGTGAGCATGCTGTACAGAACGCCTAGTCATGCCCCACTCTCGCTAGGATCGTCAGGGCAGGAACTTTGGCTGTAGTCTATGTAGAGTTTCCTAACTTAGTTCATGTGAGCCGTTGTACTATAAGTATTATGAATATGTATTTTGTTTTCATCTGAGTCAACGAGTTATATTTTATATCATTAGTTATAAGTATTGTGTGTAAAACTTATTTGTAATGATGGGAAGAGAAACAGCCACAGTTGGGGGTCAGTGGGTGCGCCAGGCGGGAGGTGGGCCTAACTCACTAGCACTCCTCCCCCCCTCAGTGCTAGGGGAGCCTTTGTGTATCCCAGAGGAGAGAGAGAAATTACGTAATGGTTGTCAGTGAGCGGTCCTTAGTAGTTCACGTTGGGCTCACTAGAGGGCCGGGTATAAAAAGGGAAGTCTAGCCATTTTTTCATCAGAACTCATTAGGCAGAGCGACTTCTCATTTCCCTTGCTAACTATATATATTCTTCTGACTGATGGGAACTTTCTCTACTACCTTACATTCTTATCTCCTCTTTTCCCTCCCCTGTTTAACTTCCATGGTCCCGTTGGTGCAGAGCTAGTCAGCCAACGTATTATCGCTTGAGTTCTCACGAGATACTTGCCTATTAGATAGCCTATTTTGGAAGGGTTAACTTAGAATAGGATTGATTTATGTTTGATGCACTTGTATATGCATTTCCCTGTGTGTTATTATTATTATTCCTGTTTTCTGCTGGTCTAGGTAATGCTAGACTGGGGTAAGGCTTTTCTGTGTTACGAGTTGTTGTTTGATGCAGTGGTTAAGCGATAAACCTGCATACTCGTTTCGGTTCAGTGAAGCCTAGGTTGTCTTCGCGGCTGAATGTGTTGAGTTAATAATTTACAGTGCGTGAGGGCAAGAGCCTAACCACCCTGTATTTTATTAACAGTTTGATTTTACTTTGTCAAGGAGCCGGGAGAAAACCAGATACAAGGGATCTGGATTTCTCAAAGTGCACTTGTTAGTTTTAACGTAATACTTTAAACAGTTGTGAGGACTTCGCTAGGCTACGAGCCGTTTTTGCTCAGTCACTGCTACCTTTTGCCCACAGTACCCCAGCTAGACTTTACTCGATTAGTAGATACAGAATAGTATTGAAGCTTTCCTTATGTATGATATTGTTTGTGCACTATTGATTTCATGTGTTGCAAGCTTGGCTACTTTAGTGATTAGTGGCCCACGAGCACAATCTGAGTAGGCTATTGCCGTTGCATTTGCGGAGTACTTCTTTTTAATGTTTGCCATTTACTATTGCATATTCTTTTAATTATTCTTATGCCAATCTAAGCCTTTAATAGTATTTAATTGCCAGTGTTTTTGCTTATTGAATTACTGTTCAAAATCCGATACGTACTTCTTACGAGCATCCGAGAAGCATCTAACTTTTTCAGAAGATTCCTTGCTCGATGCTTAAGGACTATTAATTAACGTAACGTAATAGTGCCGATCCGAAGTAGAGGGTGGAGGACTTCTTAAGTTCTTAGTCAAGGGTGGATTACTTCGGCTTCGGCCAACACTATTCTTTGGTGTTGTTGTTTTTTACTTCATTGTTTGATTGTTGACCAAACTAGATAATTCCTGTCTCTTTATTAGTCTGTTGTTGAACACTAGTACCGAGTTCTTGTATACCCCGTTATAGCAGATTGAACTCTGGAGGGTATTGGTGTTTTTTGTTCGGCTGGCAGTACTCAGGGGTTGGGATCGTGTGTTTCCATTGTGGCAGCGAGCCGTATTCGAGTCCTGATTGAGAGCCCTTGTGTACCCGAGTGCCAGTTCGTAACAAATGGCGACCTTGCTTAGGATTTTGTGAACAGTATAAATTTTTGCAGAGTTGTACAACATTTGTTTGTTTGTATTTTAGCGTGCATATTGAAGAATATTTTTTTTTGTATGGCAATTAGTAAAGCATTTAAGAGACTCCAGTTAATTTAGTAATTAGTGCTTGCATAGGAAGTTTAACACTTTTGTCTCGAGAATTTGTTTGTGGACTTCAGTATGTCGTGCATTAGCACTGACGATGAGCGAGAGATGTCATTTGAAGGTGTGCCGTTAGTAACCAGTGAGGAGGATGCTAGAGTTTTTGTGAGTAAGCGGTACCACGTGACGGAGGAGAGGCTGACTGGGGTGGATGTTTGTGGCTTGCACCTGATAGCCAAGGTTTTGGGCATTTCCAATGTAGCAGGGATGTCCAAGGGGGAGCTGATTTCCTGGGTGTTGCGTGGGCGACATGGGGTTTCGGGGGATAGGGCGTTTGGGGGGGTTCCTCCCCAGATCCCCTCTCACTCGACTCCCACAGTGCCGTCCACTCGGTTACCGGAGGTTAGCACTCTCCCACAGAGGAATGAGAATTGGCAGATTGGAGTGCCCTCGGGTTGTGCACGTGGTGGTTCCCCAGTTTTTGCCCCCCTCCTTCAGTAGTGGCAGCTCCCTCTTCCTGCCTGTCTCCAGAGATGGTATTTAGACTTGAGCTTGCTAAGATTGAGGCTAGGAAGCAGGAGAATGAGACTAGGAAGCAGGAGGATGAGACCAGGAGGCAGGAGGATGAGACGAGGAGGCATGAGATTGAGGTTAGGAGGCATGAGGCTGAGCTTAGGTACGACTCTGAGAAATATTGTGCTAAATTGGATTTAGATAAGACTCGTGCAGAATCGACAGGGACTCGAATGGGCCATCCAAGTAAGAGAACAGTCCTTGGCCCAATTAGTCAAATTGGTGCCGGTATTTAGTGAAACTGAAGTCACAGAATTTTTTAATCGTTTTGAGAAGAAGTGTAGGGAGCATAATTGGCCTGAAGAGAAGTGGGCAGCTCTAGTCTCCTCAAGACTTACGGGTAAGGGTCTGAAGGCTTTTGATGCACTGCCTTTAGAGTCTTGCATTGACTACCCAGAATTGAAGAGAGCTGTCCTACGGGCATACGAGTTGCAACCGGAAACATATCGATTGAAGTTTCGGGGTGTTACAAAGACTAGGGAGGCGACCTTTCTTGAACATGCCCGGGACTTAAAAGATGCACTTAAAAACTGGACACGTTCTGAGAAAGCTGAGACGGCAGAACAGTTGACTGAGCTGTTTCTGCTCGAGCAGTTTTATAAGTGTACTGGTGCAGAAATGACTTTAAATATTAAAGAAAAGAACCCAAGAACTCTTCAAGAGGCAGCTGAGATGGCTGACCTCAGGTTGTCGCTAATCAGGGGATGTGAATCTGTAAAGCGTGTTGATGCAGTTCCCAAGGGGCGCGATACTCCAAACCCTCGAGCTCAGGACACTCACTATAGATATAAACCTCAGTTTAAAAGCCAAGATACCAGGACTGAACCAAAGACTACAGCCGTCCCATTACAGAAGGGTCAGAACTCCGCCCCTTATCAGAAGAGACCGATAGGGGAAGTGGAATGTTTTCATTGTAGAAAGAAGGGGCATTATGCAAAATCTTGTCCTAGTAAGCCGCCAGCTGCAGCCGTGTCTTTGGTGCGCAGCATAGGTGTGGCTGAAATGTCGTCTGGATTTACCCAGGGTAGTTTGCCAGCGGCAGGGTCACAGGCTATGTATAAGACTCAGGAAGGCTCGTCCCCTGTCCGTGATGTCTTTTGCGCCCATAGAGGGACCGGTAGGGTAAGTTGGGTGGGTTGCCAGCATAAGGTGGAAGTTTTGCGTGATACTGGAGCTTCGCAGACACTTTTGAAGAATTTCACGGGGCGACCAATTAATGCAGCACGGGTGGTTGTTGTTCAGGGTATTAATGCGACCAGGTCATACCCGTTGGTTCGTGTGGAGCTGGAAGTTGATGGTGTGATTAAGGACTTAGATGTTGGGATCGTTGAGAAATTGCCAGTGGAGGAAGTCGACCTTCTTCTCGGCAACGACTTTGCAGTGCCTACTTTAGACGTTCCACCCTTAGTCGTTGCCGAGAGGCCGGCCGACGTGAGTAGAGAGGAACAAGAGTGGGTAGTGAGTTGTCAACACCAACAGATGGCATGTGTGGTAACTCGTTCCCAAGCATTTAAGGTATCACAGCCTATTTCCCAGGCCACAGAACAGCGGAGGAAGGGAATTAAGGAGAAGCGGAAGGCTGGGAAAAGTTTGAAGAGTTTAGAACCAGTGGCTCTCCCAAAAGACCCAATAGCAGGACCTTTGACCGAGTCTGTTGTAACTCCAGTGCCTAAGACAGTTGATAAGGTAGTGGAGGAGGCAGAGACTCAGAGACAGCACCGTTACCTGCAGCGAGAAAACCAGATGTCTAAGTTGGATGTTGGGGGAGGGCATGAGTTGTTGACCAAGCAGTTAGACATGTTGGCTCCCACAGACATTCGAAAGTTGCAATTAGAGGATCCAGAGGTTTTGCAGTGTACCGATGGGGCTGTGGAGTTAGAAGAAGATAGGGATGCAAAGGCAGGGGATTTTTTTTTCGTTAATGGAATTTTATACCACCGATATCAAGATCCTAAAAGGAACTGGGAGGGCGGATCAGGTACAGTTGACCAGCTGGTCGTGCCAGAGGGCTGCAGGGAAAGTTTGCTTAGGTTGGCTCATGATTCTCCATTTTCAGGACATTTGGGTGCCAAGAAAACGGTGGCGGCTTTGGGGAAATTGTTTTGGTGGCCGGGGATGAAGTCTCATGTGCAGTCATGGATAAACTCATGTGATATTTGTCAACGTGTCGGGAAACCGAACCAAGTTATTCCTAAGGCTCCGTTACACCCTATTCCTGTGATTGGGCCACCCTTTAGTAAAATTATTGTTGACATGGTTGGTCCACTCCCTCCCACTAAGGCTGGAAATATATTTTTGTTAACCATAATGGATGTTGCCACTAGATACCCCGATGCATACCCTATGAAAAATGGAATGGCTAAGACGGTAGTCAGTAACTTGTTGTGGTACTTCTCAAGGTACGGGTACCCGGAGGAGATTCAGTCTGATCAGGGATCTAATTTCACCTCCAACATGTTCAAGCAAACAATGCAACAGCATGGGATACGAGCAGTAGTATCGTCAGCATATCACCCTGAGAGTCAAGGGGTGCTTGAGCGGTGGCATGCTACACTTAAAAGCATGCTCAGGTGTTATTGTGCTGACAACAGTATGGATTGGGATCTTGGATTGCCTTATGTGCTGTTTGCTGCTCGGGAGGTACCTGGTGAGAGCCTGGGATTTAGTCCAAACGAGCTGATTTTTGGACACCGTGTCAGGGGCCCCCTTAACATGCTGAAAGAAATTTGGGAGGGGACTGTGCAGCCTTGTCCATTATTAAAGTATGTGCTTGAAAGCCGTGAGCGCATGCTTAAGAGTCTGGAGATGGCAGGTAGAAATTTGACAGAATCACAAGCTTTGATGAAGGACAGGTATGATCGCAAAGTGAGGCTCCGGAAGTTCACTGTAGGACAAGAGGTATTAATTTTGTTGCCTTTGGTTGGTAACCCCCTCTCTGCGAAGTACACTGGACCTTATAAAATTGTAGAAAAAATTTCAGACTTAGATTACCTTGTTGCCACTCCAGACAGGAGGAAAAAGAACCAGTTTTGTCACGTGAACCTTATTAACCTAACAAGTGCGCATGGGGGTAATTGGAAACGTCCCCCTGTGCTGACGTATTTGAGGTGTTTCCGTCACTAAAATATTCATTGTACCATTAATAGCATTAATACTTATCCATATGCGCCTATTATGGGTTGATTATAAAGGTATTAACCTGAAACAACAATAAAACGAGTGAAAACAGCGTTTGGATGGTCAAAATCGGAGATATAGCCCGCGAGTTGTATAATGTATGGGTGAGGCAACCTGCTTTCCCGCCAATTTCCCCCAAGGCCACTGAGACACAGTCGATCGATACTCTCTCTCTCTCTCTTGCACTCGCTTGCCATCAGTGATGACAACACCCTGCTTGCAACTCGCTAATGTTAGCACAAAAATATACCTCAGAATAAGGGAACAACAGGGAAAATAGGTGATAACTGAAGGAGAGGAGGAAAGTGGGGAAGGAGGGGAGGTAGAGGACTGAGATTTTGCATGGCCCAGGGGCCAAAAAAAAATTAAAAAATTAAAAAATTAAAATAAAAAAAATAATTTTTTTTCGATGTCAAAAGTTGATTTTTTTTTTACTTTTTTTTTTTTTTTTTTTTTTTTTCTATATTCCAACTTACTTCCTCTCGGGCATAGGCTGAGAGCCTTAACATTCACCGCTTTACAATGAACAGTGAAGCCCGTGAGGTCTTGTTCCAGTCTAGGGAGTGAGACATGTGAAGCACGTAGAGTACAACGAGCACCTGCCATCTTGCCTTCACATGAGGCACGGTGCTCACTCATGGCCCGAAACGACCCCATCTCTGAAGCCATCTCGTTCCCGTGCTTCACTGTCTCACCCTCTACACTCGGACTCTCACACTTACACACACACAACGCCACCTGTTGAGCAGATAACTCACCAGGCATTGCACCCCTATAGCATATTTTGAATATGGGAATATTCATACAGTGCTATTTAATCAGGGAACAATGAGGGTATTTTATTGACGTTTCGGTGGGCTTTGTGGTAATGCACTGACACTAGGTACAGCACAAATTCCATCCCAATAATATCTTCCCATTGATACATCGGGATTTGAACCCGGGACCCCTGGACTACCAGGCCAGTGGCAAGACCACTCCACCACACCTCCACACCTACTCTCAAGAGTCTCCCCGCAGTCCGCCGGGGGAACTCTTAAGAGTCTCCCCGCAGTTCCCGGGTTAAAGAGTATGTGAGGCGCCCCTCTGAGCCTCTCACTGTCCCTGTGTTGGCTTGTTGCGGCCGTGGTGGAGAAGGAGAGGGGGACAGTCAAGCTTCAGAGGAGGATAGCTGGGATCAACATGTTTCAGCGGATCAGTGGGCGGGGAACTCGAGCCTAAGGGCTGACGAGGCTATAGCTCATTTGCCTGAGCCGCAGTTTGATGCTATCCGTCAGTTGTTCGGTTCATACCCCACTGTATTTGCTGAACACCCAGGCCTCACTACTCAGGCTATGCATGATGTTGACGTGGGGGACCATATACCCTTTAAGTCAATCCCGTACCGTGTGCTCCCCATAAAACTACCAGCTCTGAGGGATGAGTTGGAGTATATGCTCGGTAGAGGGTTGATAGAGAAAGGCACAGTTAAGTGGACTTCCCCCGTAACACTGCAGCCTAAGCCAGATGGCAAGGTACGCTTTTGTATTGATTTCCGTAGGTTAAACGGTTTGACTCCAACTAACCCATATCCTCTTCCTCGGGTTGATGATAGTGTTGACAAAATTGGTAATGCTCGTTTTTTGTCTAAAGTAGATTTAGTAAAAGGTTACTGGCAAGTACCTTTGTCCGAGCGTGCTAAAGAGGTATGTGGTTTTGTTGTGGACGGGAGTACCTACCGGTGCAATGTTATGCCTTACGGACTTAAGAATGCACCAGCAACGTTTCAGAACCTGATGAATGAAATTGTAAAGGACATTCCGAATTGCACCGTATATTTGGACGATGTAATCATTTATGATGACGACTTTGAGAGCCATTGTGAGCACCTTGAGACCTTGTTCTGGAAACTTAGTGAAGCAGGTCTGGTAGTAAATTTGGCAAAGTGTGACTTCGTAAAAGCCACTGTGCAGTACCTTGGGTTTGTAGTGGGAAGGGGACAGGTGTGCGCTCCTCAGAACAAGGTACAGGCTATCAATAAATTTCCGCACCCAACAACCAAGAAGCAGATTATGAGATTCTTGGGTATGATAGGCTACTACAGACGCTTCATAAAAGGTTACTCAACGGTGTTGGCACCTCTCACAGATTTGTTATCTAAAGACAAAAAGGTTTTGTGGGCACCAGAGTGTGAAAAGGCTTTCACTTTGGTGAAACATTTGCTATGTACTCACCCGATACTCAGGGCCCCAGACTTTAACAGGCCTTTTCAGCTGGCAACAGATGCTAGTGGTGTAGGGGCTGGTGCCGTCTTGCTACAGACAGACAATGAAGGTGTGGAACACCCAGTAAGTTTCTTTTCTAAGAAGTTCAATGCTGCACAAAAGAACTATTCTACAATAGAAAAGGAATTACTGGCGATTGTGCTGTCGCTCAGGCACTTCGAGGTGTATGTTCCAGCCTATGGACCAGTCGTGGCTATCTATACTGATCATCACCCTTTGAGATTCCTGAATCAATTTCACAATCGCAATATGAGACTGACCAGGTGGTCTTTGATGTTGCAGGAGTATAACCTGGACATCCGTCATATTGCTGGATGTGACAATGTGATCACGGATTGTTTATCAAGGGTGGATGATCAGTCGTAGGCTATCACAGGTGTGTGGGTTTGAGTGGAGGAAAATAGGCTGCCCTTATAGTGCAGCCTGGAAAAACATATTAAAATATAAAAATCATATAAAAACTCTTTGTTTTGATATAGGTAATCGTATAAGTTTGTCATAGCCTATAGAGTTTGAGTAGTCCATGAACTATCAAACGGCTGAGCTGCTGTAAGCTCGCTCTGGGAGCATGATATTGTGTCTTTTTGCTATTGTTGGGAGGAGTTATAAAATGTGATTTTTTTTTTTAATAATAAGATGTGTTTTGGTGATAAACTCAGCTTTGTTTTAGTGCCATGCGGTCGCTGGGTGTGAGGGGCTTGATGGGGTTCTGTGTTTGTCAGATTTTAGCTCATGGTTGAGCGAGTAAAATCTTGGGGGAGGTGTGACGCATGTCCACGTGTGAGCATGCTGTACAGAACGCCTAGTCATGCCCACTCTCGCTAGGATCGTCAGGGCAGGAACTTTGGCTGTAGTCTATGTAGAGTTTCCTAACTTAGTTCATGTGAGCCGTTGTACTATAAGTATTATGAATATGTATTTTGTTTTCATCTGAGTCAACGAGTTCTATTTTATATCTTTAGTTATAAGTATTGTGTGTAAAACTTATTTGTAATGATGGGAAGAGAAACAGCCACAGTTGGGGGTCAGTGGGTGCACCAGGCGGGAGGTGGGCCTAACTCACTAGCACTCCTCCCCTCCTCAGTGCTAGGGGAGCCTTTGTGTATCCCAGAGGAGAGAGAGAAATTACGTAATGGTTGTCAGTGAGCGGTCCTTAGTAGTTCACGTTGGGCTCACTAGAGGGCCGGGTATAAAAAGGGAAGTCTAGCCATTTTTTCATCAGAACTCATTAGGCAGAGCGACTTCTCATTTCCCTTGCTAACTATATATATTCTTCTGACTGATGGGAACTTTCTCTACTACCTTACATTCTTATCTCCTCTTTTCCCTCCCCTGTTTAACTTCCATGGTCCCGTTAGTGCAGAGCTAGTCAGCCAATGTATTATCGCTTGAGTTCTCACGAGATACTTGCCTATTAGATAGCCTATTTTGGAAGGGTTAACTTAGAATAGGATTGATTTATGTTTGTTGCACTTGTATATGCATTTCCCTGTGTGTTATTATTATTATTCCTGTTTTCTGCTGGTCTAGGTAATGCTAGACTGGGGTAAGGCTTTTCTGTGTTACGAGTTGTTGTTTGATGCAGTGGTTAAGCGATAAACCTGCATACTCGTTTCGGTTCAGTGAAGCCTAGGTTGTCTTCGCGGCTGACTGTGTTGAGTTAATAATTTACAGTGCGTGAGGGTAAGAGCCTAACCACCCTGTATTTTATTAACAGTTTGTTTTTACTTTGTCAAGGAGCCGGGAGAAAACCAGATACAAGGGATCTGGATTTCTCAAAGTGCACTTGTTAGTTTTAACGTAATACTTTAAACAGTTGTGAGGACTTCGCTAGGCTACGAGCCGTTTTTGCTCAGTCACTGCTACCTTTTGCCCACAGTACCCCAGCTAGACTTTACTCGATTAGTAGATACAGAATAGTATTGAAGCTTTCCTTATGTATGATATTGTTTATGCACTATTGATTTCATGTGTTGCAAGCTTGGCTACTTTAGTGATTAGTGGCCCACGAGCACAATCCGAGTAGGCTATTGCCGTTGCATTTGCGGAGTACTTCTTTTTAATGTTTGCCATTTACTATTGCATATTCTTTTAATTATTCTTATGCCAATTTAAGCCTTTAATAGTATTTAATTGCCAGTGTTTTTGCTTATTGAATTACTGTTCAAAATCCGATACGTACTTCTTACGAGCATCCGAGAAGCATCTAACTTTTTTCAGAAGATTCCTTGCTCGATGCTCAAGGACTATTAATTAACGTAACGTAATAGTGCCGATCCGAAGTAGAGGGTGGAGGACTTCTTAAGTTCTTAGTCAAGGGTGGATTACTTCGGCTTCGGCCAACACTATTCTTTGGTGTTGTTGTTTTTTACTTCATTGTTTGATCGTTGACCAGACTAGATAATTCCTGTCTTTTTATTAGTCTGTTGTTGAACACTAGTACCGAGTTCTTGTATACCCCGTTATAGCAGATTGAACTCTGGAGGGTATTGGTGTTTTTTGTTCGGCTGGCAGTACTCAGGGGTTGGGATCGTGTGTTTCCGTTGTGGCAGCGAGCCGTATTCGAGTCCTGATTGAGAGCCCTTGTGTACCCGAGTGCCAGTTCGTAACAGTCTGAGTTTTCTAATTCCATATTAGCTAGTTTATATTTAAAATTTGTATGCATCTTCCCTATCTTTAATCCCTTGCATTTGTCAATGTTAAACTTCATCTGCCGTTTTACTGACCATTCGTGTAAGGTATCTATATCCCTTTGCAGCCACTCTATATCTCTAACTGAATCAATTTTTCTCCCCATTTTGGTATCGTCTGCAAATTTACTTATCCTACTAGTTATACCTAAATCAAGGTCATTTATGTATATAATAAACAACAGAGGACCTACTACAGATCCCTGGGGGACACCACTCTTGACTGATCCCCATTCTGACTTAGTACCATTTATGCTGACTCTCTGCTTCCTACCAATTAGCCATGACCTAATCCATCCTAACAACGTCCCACCTATTCCATGTACCTCAACCTTTCTCATCAATCTCTCATGAGGGACTCTGTCGAAAGCTTTACTGAAATCTAAATATATAATATCATATGACTTGTCATTATCTACTGCTTCATATACCTCTGAGAAAAAAACTAAGCAAATTAGTAAGGCAAGAACGTCCCTGAGTGAATCCATGCTGAGAAGAATTGATTAAGTTAAATGTTTCTAAGTGGTTTCTCATTTTCCTAGCAATAATTGACTCTAGTAGCTTTCCTATGATTGAAGTGAGACTAATGGGACGGTAATTGGATGCTATTGATTTATCACCTTTTTTGAAAATCGGAACTACATTTGCAAGCTTCCAAGCTTCTGGAACTATACCTGTTTCTAATGAATTGTTAAAAACAAATGTTAATGGGTAACTTAACTCATCTCTGCATTCTTTTAATACTCTAGCATATACCTCATCGGGACCAGGCGATTTCTGAGGTTTCAGTCTGTCAATTTCCTTAAGCACATCATTTCTACTTATAGTAACCGTACTTAAACTATTTTCTATACTATCGCTATATACCTTACGGACTTCTGGAATCTGTGCCAAAATTTCATTAGTGAAAACGGATAGAAACTGACTATTTAATGTACTGCACATTTCTAAATCATTTTCTGTCAAATCTCCTATCGAAGTTTTAAGGGGGCCTATTTTATCTCTATCTTTAGATTTATATAGCTGGTAAAAAGCCTTAGGGTTATTTTTTGAGTCATTGGCTATCTTGATTTCATAATTTCTTTTGTCTGTCCTTATACCTTTTTTAACCTATCTTGATAGATTCTGATAGTAAGCAAGTAGGTGAATTTCGCCTTTCTTAATTTTTCGATATATTCCTCTCTTTTTTTCCTAGATGGTCTAATAGTCTATTATTCATCCATTTGGGTTGGTTCTGTGTTGATCAAAATTTTCTTTTGGGGATATATTTCTTTTGCGCATTGTGGAGTGAAGAAATATAATGATTATATGTAGCTGTCAAATTATCCTGAGTTAAGACAGGTATCTGAGAGAGAGTATGTTCATTACCGCACCTGGGTCCACTTAATAGTTTAACCATAGGATCGACTCTTAAGGCTCTTCTTAATCCACCATAATTGGCTTTTCTGAAATCTGGGATAAGTGTAGTATTCTCTTTGGCCTTTCCTGTCCATTGTATGTTAAAATAAATTGATTTATGATCACTATTTCCTAGTTGGTCTCCTATCTCTACATTATTTTTCATTTGTTCATTATTACTGAGAACTAAATCGAGGATATTATTACCTCTAGTAGGCGAGTCTATGAATTGAAATAAAAAACTATCCTGTACCGCCTCAATAAACTCTTTTGAATCTGAGTCGCCGATTTGATGCTGCCAATCAATATTCGGAAAATTAAAATCCCCCATAATACACACATTGCTAAACCTTGATGCTATTTTCACTTCCTGCCATAAAGCTGTACCTTCGTTTCTACTCATATTTGGTGGTCTATAAATAACTCCAATAATTATGGTCTCATTGCCTTCGCTAACCTCTACCCAAACACTTTCGATATTAGTATTTAGTCTAATACCTGATTTAATACAGCTTTTTAAAGAACTCCTGACAAACACTGCTATTCCGCCGCCCCTCCTACTTGTTCGGTCGCGTTTAAACAAACTATATCCTGGTATATGGAATTCTGCTAAAAAAAATCTTGATTCTGTATTAATCCATGTTTCAGTCAGTGCTATAATGTCTATATTTTCGTTGCTAACAAGTGCTCTAAGTTCATCCATTTTGTTACATAAACTCCTACAGTTTGTATAATATAATAGCAATTAATTTATTTTACTGGTATCGGATTTACCTTTATTTCTACCTGAATTCCCATCTTCTGTTACACCTTCAATATTTCTACTAGCAGTACAATTAAAATCCTGTGACTGATATTTTCTATTCCTATCTGATGTACCAGTACGGCAATTTACCCTATCTAGACAATTATTCTTACTCATATTCTCAGGCTTTATTTTCAGCGAAACCCCGCGACAATCCTATCTATTGTCCTAGCTAAATTTGCCACCCCTAGCCGAGAAAGATGAACCCCGTCCTGTGCGTACAACTGATTTTTACCATAGAAACGGGTCCAGTTATCAAGGAATGGTATTGCATTTGCATTGCAGTATTTTTCCAGCCGACAATTGATACCAATTGCCCTAGATGACCATTCCTTGCTGACCCCTCTCCGTGGCAAGATACTGTGTACTACAGGTATGCCTCCCTTCCTCCTAACTTTATCTAACACCTCCCTGTACTGCCGAAGCAGTACTTCCGTCCTACCTTTACCAACATCATTGCTCCCTGTACTGAGACAGATAATGGGGCTATCTCCAATATCTTTCATGATGTAATCAATTTAATAATAAGCTCTTCAGTTTATTCATTGATGTATGATCAGTCTAATACTTTCTTGAATTACACTGTACAGTATATATCATTGTCTTGAGAAAACCAAACTCCTATATATTTAAATTTACCTCCTTGTAAGATAGATAGATAGATAGATAGATAGATAGATAGATAGATAGATAGACAGATGGATGGGTATATAGATTGACAGAGATATAGATAGATAGATAGACAGATGGACAGACAGACAGACAGACAGATAGAGGTGCATCAATATTTTGTTAGATATGTTGTAGAAGACATAACGAGAGAGAGAGAGAGAGAGAGAGAGAGAGAGAGAGAGATACATAAATATTAAGTTAGAGATGTTATAGAAGACATAGCTGGTTTGGTAGATAGCTTGATAGATAGATATATAGATAGATAGATAGATAGATAGATATATATATAGATAGATAGATATATATATAGATAGAGTTACATCAATATTAAGTTAGTGATGTTATATACGACATAACTGGGTTGGAAGTGGCCACCTGTTCACTATTAAGGGGGGATGGTTTGTTTTGCTGGCTCCCCTTTCCCCCCATTAGTTTTGAGATTTTAAGACGTTCGGCCCATTACTTTGGTGATTTTAAGACTTATCGCCCCATTTCGTTCTCAATATTAGGACCTTTCGTGCCAATAAGGTGTCGATCTTTTCCTGGCGAGCGTTAGCGAACCTGCAGTTATAGGAGTAACAGGCCTTCGGCCGGGACATTTGTCTACCGAAAAATGTACAAATTTATCTTGAAAGGGATCTTTGGGGGTGTTGTTTTAAGCTTGATAGAGGTCTAGGGAGCAAACTAAAATCCTCGTTTAAGATTGGAAGGAGACAATTTCTCGCTAGCTTAAGAAAAACAGGCAATAGGTCCCTTAACCCCTTCTGTACCGGCGACGTCCTTTTAATTATATATTGGCAACTATTAGACCATTTTATTCAGCGTAGGAAGGACGTCTACCCATTAAAAGGCTACATATTATCTCAATGAATCCTTTTAGCTACCATATATCCTTCCTAAGCGTCATAAAATTGTCTAAATGTAAGTGAAATCATATTAAAAGAGACTTGATCGGTACAGGAAGGGTTCAGGCGAAGGAAGGTAACAATGTGATGTGGGGAAATATATAACAATAATGTACAGAGGAGGTAGGCAGGGAATAGGGTAAACCAATATATGAGAGACACAGAGAGAGGGAGTAAAAACAAGGGGGGGGGGTTAATGTGTGTGAATGAGATAGAGAGAGAGAGAGAGAGAGAGAGAGAGAGAGAGAGAGAGAGAGAGAGAGAGAGAGAGAGAGAACAAAAATTGAATAGGGAAAATATAATTGTGCTTTGCTGCATGTTTGCCTGCTGAGACCGGAACCTCTCCGGGAGGTCTGAGACCTGGAAATCTTGCTGGAGACCCCGATTGGGCTTGAGTCTCTTAGTCTACTCCTGGGCGACCTAGATGTGTGTGATTTTTTTGGTTTCCTGTTCGGGGTCTGTCTCGAGTCGGCCACCCCCAGCTATGGGGTATGTGCCTGAGTATATAGATAGATAGATAATTGAAATAAGGAAGAAAACAAGCACCACGCCACCACCACCACCAATCACTTTTCCCGCACTTCCCACCAAGATGAGCCCGAGTCGCTACAATAGCCGTTGCACTCCTTTCAACACCCAGCAAGAATATCACTGTCACATTGAACAACCCTGATACCCAAAGGAGAAGGAAAGCTGCCAAGGAAAGGAATCCAACAAAACAGCTCCATAAACACCATACCTCCACTCACCATTTTTCTCCAAGCCGCATCACCACCATAACCGTGAGGCCAGGAGGGACTACCCCAAACACCCCAGGAGTCCCCCCCCCCCCCCCCGCACATGTGCCCTTATTAGCCGGAGCAGGAACATCAGGAGGAACGCAGAGAAAGGTATGACTATCACAAGCAAAGTGAAGCTTGTTACAGTTGGACAGCTCTTAGATACCTCTCACTGGAAGGTAGATAATAGCTGGAAGATTTGGGTAATTAATATTGAAGCAGGTCCTTGACAACACTGGTTGTAAAGCCTTCCTATCAATCTTAATTAATATCTTGGCTCATCAAAATCATTTGTTATTAGGTTTCACTGGAGGCCACTTGATATCCGTTCCTCTGCCTTGATACTGGCGTTACTATTAATAAAGAATGCTGATTTGTCAAGAGCTTTATTAGTAGTAAACCACCCCCGTCTTACTAGAAGTTCATGCACTGGCTGGACTCTTATAAGACAGGGCACTGCGAGATACCGTAGCAAGTCTGCATAACGGCACTCTGCAATAGAGTCCATCCATACAGAATCCCAGGCACTGGTTCTTGGGTACGATATCGGAAAAGGTCCAAAATTACCTCATCAACTCAGTCACTGAAAGACTATTATAACGGTCAGAACAGTTAAGAGACGTTGTGTCATAAACAACCCTCTTATGTTAGTTCGATGACATGTTACAGATGCACTGGCATATTGTACATGACATTCAAAGCCCAACACACAAGAGTACTGGAAGGTCTGCATCAAAACTCTTATAACGGTCAGAGTAGTTAATGAGTTATCTCCTATGTTCACTCGATAATACTGTAGCTTACAGATGCACTGGCATATTGTACATATTATTTAAGACCCAACACCCAAGAGTTCGAGACTCCATCCACTGTCACCAAGCCACGTCAGGACCACCACCACGGCCCAGATTCTCGCCAGAAGACTACAGAGTGCTAATTAATATAATATACAGTGAAACCCCTTTAAACGTACTAGTGACACACCTTATAGATAAAAGGAAGTACTAAATTAATCATTATATAATATTTGTATGCTTGAAATGCATAATATTGAAACGCATAAGAAGTACTCATGATAACTCTTTATTAAAGCTTAATAATATTAATCATACTCGTGAAATATTAAAAGTACTAGTGACGCGCCTTATATACAAGAAAGTACTTGAGTGAATTATTCTATACTATTGTTACACTATTTGAACCACATAAGAAGTACTAGTAATACCCGCTTATTTTAGGGAAGTACTTAATTCAAAGTTCTAATTATTTATACAAGCAAAATATTGAAAGTACTAGTGATATCCATTAATTAGGGAAAGTACTTAGTGAAATATTCCTGTATCGTGTGATCTTCAAAGTACGAGTGTCATACCTTGATTGAAGGGAGTACTAAACTATTATATACAGGCAAAATATTAAGTGTGATAGAATATTGTGGAACCTCGGTTGTGCGTCTTCTATTATATTATATACCATTATCTAATATTGAAAATACGATATCTATGTGTAGTGAATACAATATATGAATGTACGCTGTGTTATATTTATCCTCTATTACCTTCTGTGCATGTGTTAAAGTGAAATCAACTTCTCCAGTCGAGTAGAACCTACCTAATTTATCCAATCAACCCCAGTGCGCGGAATTTCGGTGTGAGTGTCCTTGGTTCGCGTCCTTGGAGTGCCACATGTATTTGTTGATTTAATGTATTGAGTTAGAAATGAAGTTGGTTGGTGAAAAAATATAATAACACTAATTGTAAGTGAAAATATAAAACAAATTAAATATGATGTTGAGAGCGTAATTAATTCTGGTGTGTAGTTACCAGAGATTATTACTGCAAGACTCGGTGTTTCTGGGTAAGAGGTATCCTCACCAGGATTCGAACCCACTCACTCCAGGTATATTTGGGAGAGTCGGGCACCGTACCTGGAGTGAGTGGATTCGAATCCTGGTGAGGATGCCTCTTACCCAATCTGTCGTACTTAATCGTACATAATTGATATCAATGTTTATGTTGTTGATGGTTTATGAGAGAGAGAGAGAGAGAGAGGGGCGTGGGGGGGGGGGGCAGGGGGGTAGGGAGGAAAGAAAGACAAGGGAAGGGGGACGGTGTGTGTGTGACAGAGAGTGGCTGAGTGTGTGTGAGAGAGAATGTGTGTGTGTGTGTGTGTGTGTGAAAGAGAAATAATGTGTGTGTGTGTGAGTGAGAGAGTGTGTGTGTGTGTGAGAGAGCTAGAATGTGTGTGTGTTGTGACGCCCAGTGCGTGGCAACGCAACCTGATTGTACTCCTTGGTACTCCACTGTATCGACACGGTGCGGGGCCGTGTACCGTGTTGTTTGCTTATATTGAGTGTGACAACGTATAACTATGTTCTTTGTATCTCTGCAAAGGTCTCGTCATTTGCTAACCAGTGGTGGGTTTTGTTTTAAGCCATGTCGAGACCTTCCATTTGGTATGTGGTATCAATAGAGAAGTTGATAGATGAGATGATGGGAATTCAGAGAGAGAGAGTGAGTTGGACTTCAGAGCGAGAGGGTGGCAGTGGTTGCCAGACGTATGGACCGGTTGGCAGCCCTGCGCTTGTAGCTGGGTGCGACGGGGTTGGTAGTGCATTGCCGCCTGCATGTGCTGCCTGGCTGCCCATGTTGTCGTGCTGCACATTGCATGGAGGCTCGCTGTGTGTTCCATGATCAGGTTGCCTAGAACCTTTGAGATTCTAACATCCCTTGCCCTCTCTCCCAATTTCTCACGGTTGCACTCTTTCTCTCTGACGACATTACTCTCATTTCATTCTTCTCTCTATTTAAATGCATACCCTTCCCTTGAGGTCCTAAAGGAGTTTCAGCACTCACCTCTCGTATTACTCTTAGGACAAGCATATATTTACATGTATTAGATTTAAGGGGTTAATGTGAACAGCGATCTTCTTGATGAGGATAGTTGGTGAACGTTCTACATGTTCACGAGTTATATGCCCAGCTCATCATCCAATTTGTGACTAGACTAGTGCCATGTGTAAGAGCCCGACCATGCCCAGGAGTTGTCTGTAGAGGGGCGAGGACTTAGCCTTGATTTGCCTACCGAGCCAGGAGCGAGTGTAGTACCAGAGACTACAGCTCGCTCGTAGTGCCGGTATAGTAGAGTAACGTAATTTATCTGTCCTTGTGTTCTCTGCAGTCTTTTCCTGGGTTCTCGCTTTCGGTGCTGGGACTCGTTGTTCCTGTGACTTGGCCTGCTAGCTAGAACACATGGGGATGATGAGTGGGTGATATATCTTTATTTTACTAAGCATTGCAGCTCTCTTTAAGTTTATGTATGTAACACTTTACAATACACATTACTCACACACAAGACAACACTATTAATACTTTCATGTATCAATTAACTGCACTGTCGTTTTGCTGCTGTGTCCGGAGTTCTGTTGCGTAGGGCGCATACAGACTCAGAGGGGAGACAGAGTGAGAGAAGCGAAGTAGCCTATGCGGTAGTAGGCTACCGGCGCAGTACTGTTGCCTGCAACCTTTAGTTATTCCAAGTATAGATTCATTATTACAATAAGTGACTACTATTTATGTTCCTTCCATGTGTATTATTAGGTATCTACTGGATCATGAACATCTTGTATGCTACATGCTAGTGCATGTTAGTAGGGGACAGTTATTCTAGTGCACGCGCTTTCAAGTAGGCGTGTACATTTGTCATTTAGCATTTCACTGTCATACCTTTAGCCTGCTTCTATTCTACATTATTAGAGGCTTAATATTAACGTAGTTTCTTGAGTATTGCATTTCTTTAGTAATAACGTAACCTATAAATGTCTGAGGGAGTTTAGCCTCATAGCCTACCCCTGTTGTACACTTTCGCCGAGTTAAGGTACCTCGTTACCATAGACGATAACTCTGTAGGGCGTTGGTGCTTTTGTTGTCTGGAGCATATAGTATTTGGGACTGGAATCGAGCGTGTCGTTGTCACATAAGCCATTTCTGTCCTACGATCAAGAATCCCGAATATGTATTGCCGATCCAGCCGTAACAAAATGGCGACCTTGCACAAGATTCAGTAGTATCCTATCACATGTTTTTTGGAGAACTATTCTATGCTACCTAGTAGAGCTGGCTAGAATTTTCTTGCATATTGGAGGAATTTTTATTGTGTCATTATTGTATTGGTGGACTTGCAGATTGTTTCGTTGGGGGTGTCTAGAGTAGAGTCATTCAAGCATCTTTAACATTTTGTGAGTCGAGACTGCAATTAGTAATAAGCACTTCTTTTTTTTTATGAACAGCAATTGTATAACCAGCACTATGTCTAATGACTCATCATTTACGGGGGAGGATAACACGGTACAGCCTAGTAACCAGCAAGTACAACAGATGTTTAGGGAGGGGAGTGTTATAAGTGGAGAGAGGGATGCCCGGGCATTTTTGCAGACACCTTTGACCGAACAGCGCCTGCAGGCTATTGATTGTTACGGTCTTCGCTGTTTAGCCACGGTTTTGGGGCGGGACTGTCCTGACAGTTGGCCCAAGAAGAATTTGGTGGCATGTTTGTTGGGTGATGGCGATGGGGCGGTGGGTGGAGTGGGGTCTTGGGGGGTTCCCTCCAAGCCTCCATTCCACTCTACCCCTGAGCTGGGCCCTCAGCCAGCGAGTCTTAGCACGATGCAGCAGGAGGGTTCTCAAGGGCAAGCTGGCTTACCCGTAAACACGTCTCGGTGTGGATCCCCCATTTTGTGCTCTCCCCCCCCAGGCCTGTCTCCTGAGATGTTATTTCAGCTAGAACTAGCTAAGTTTAAGCTGCAGGAGACTCGGATACAGATTCAACAGGCTAGTATAGAACGCATAGAGGTTGCTAGAATCCAAGCCAATCAGGATGCAACCAGGTACCAGGCTGAAATGGATGTCGAGAAGTCTAGAGTAGAGACCACGGGGCGTCATCTCGGTGGTGGGCACCGGGTTACAGACTCACTTTCGCATTTAATTAAGTTAGTACCCGCATTTGATGAGACAGCAGTGACTGAGTTTTTTGCTCGTTTCGAAAAGAAGTGTCGTGAGTATGACTGGCCGGAGGTTAAATGGGCAGCATTAGTTTCATCACGTCTAGTGGGTAAGGGTTTGAAAGCCTACGATGCACTGTCACTGGACGAGAGTGTAGTGTATGGACTGGTGAAGGAGGCTGTGCTCCGGGCCTACGAACTGCAACCCGAAACTTATAGATTGAAGTTCCGTGGCGTGAATAAGAAGAGCGACGTCAGTTTTATGGAGCACGCACGGGACTTAACAGATGCATGTAATAACTGGTTTCGGTCCGAGCACGCAGAGTCGGCTGAGGAAATTAAGCAACTTTTCTATCTGGAACAGTTTTACCAATGTACTGGAACCGATCTAACGCTGAACATTAAGGAAAAATGTCCCAAGACAGTAGAGGAGGCTGCCAAGATGGCAGACTTCAGATTATCATTGATTCGTGGTTGCGGTGCCGCTCAGAGGGCTGAGTCAGGGCAGAAGGGGCGCTATACCCCACCCACCAGAGTTTTCGATAATAACACATCTTATGACACACATAACCACACTAAATGCATTGCACCTAATAACACCTACAAACACAAGCCTCTCCCGTTTACTAAAGGTCAGGCCCCTTCTTCGCCCGCACAAGGGAAGAAGCCCATTGGGGATGTGAAATGTTACAAATGTCAGAAGCTAGGCCATTATTCACGTGAGTGCCCTAGTAACACTCCCGCTAAGCCGGTGTCATTGGTTCACAGTATCGGTGTGTCTCTGAAGGCTGCAGCAACTGCCCGGGGTAGGTTGTCAGCAGCTGAGGCACACGCGGTAAAGAAGCGTACGGAAGGCTCGACACCTGTCCGGGACACTTTCTGTGACCATCGGGGACACGGGTTTGTGAGCTGGGGGAGTGAACTACGGAGGGTTGACTTGCTGAGGGATACGGGGGCTTCACAAACTTTGTTGAGGAACTTCACAGGGAAACCGATAAATGCGGCCAGAGTTGTTGTGGTGCAGGGTATAAATGCTACGAGGTCATACCCACTTGTGAGGTTGGAGTTGAGAGTGGGAGAGGTGTGCAGGGAGCTGGATGTAGGGATCGTTGAGTGTTTGCCAGTTGAGGGCGTCGACCTTCTTCTCGGCAACGACTTTGCGGTGCCCACTTCCGGGACTCCACCCTTAGTCGTTGCCGAGAGGGCGGCCGACGTGGATGGTGAGAATCGGGAATGGGTTGGGAGGTGCCAACAGGATGAGATGGCCTGTGTGGTAACCCGATCTCGCTCTGCGGCTCCTGCACAGCCTAGCACTCAACCTCGGGGACAGTGGAGGAAGGATCAGGAGAAGGTTGCTAAGGGCAGGAAAAGGGACATTGATTCTGCTGCACTTCTCGGTGATTCGGTACTTGGACCTATAATAAACACGGGAGTTGACTCTGGCCCAGATATGGTGTGTAACAAGGTAGAGTTGGGTAAGACTTCGCGTGAGGCAAGAGCTGTAGCGAGAGCCACTAAGGCAGTAGAGCCTACTAGCCGGGGTAATGTCTTATTACAAAACCATCTTGATGCATTGACGCCCAGGGACATTAGTGAGCAGCAGCTGCAAGACGCTAGCCTAGCTCGTTATAGCAATGGTGCCATAGAGTTGGAGGAAGATGGGGATGCGAAGCCGGGAGATTTCTTTAGGCTCAACAGGATATTGTACCGCAGATTTCTAGACCCCAAATCGAAGTGGGAGGGCGGTGCGAGGGTAGTAGACCAGGTGGTTGTTCCAAATAAGTATAGAGAGTCCTTATTGTGTCTGGCGCATGATGTGCCGGTGGCGGGTCATTTGGGGGTAACAAAAACATTGGCGGCATTGGGCAGGTTTTTCTGGTGGCCTGGGGTCAAGGCTGATGTCTGTGCATGGGTGGCTGGGTGTGCGACCTGCCAGACAACGGGGAAGCCTAACCAGACCATCCCGAAGGCACCTTTGTTTCCCATACCTGTCACCGGGCCTCCGTTCAGCAAAGTTGTAGTAGATTTGGTTGGCCCTTTCCCGCCTACTAGTAGTGGCAATAAATTCCTGTTGACAATCATGGATGTGGCTACGAGATACCCGGACGCATACCCCATGAGAAACGGCTCGGCAAAGGCAGTTGTTAAAAACTTATTATTGTTCTGTTCCCGTTATGGATTTCCACGTGAGGTGCAGTCAGACCAGGGGAGCAATTTTACATCCAAATTGTTCAAGCAAACCCTTCAGTTGCACGGTATATGCTCTGTAGTGTCGTCAGCCTACCATCCCGAGAGTCAGGGAGTCTTGGAGCGGTGGCACTCGACCCTGAAGAGTATGCTACGCTGTTACTGTGCAGAACATGACACTGATTGGGATTTGGGTCTGCCGTATGTTCTGTTCGCTGCACGTGAAGTCCCAGGAGAGAGCCTGGGGTTCAGTCCAAATCAACTAGTCTTTGGCCATAATGTGAGAGGACCTTTAAGTATGGTGAAAGAGATCTGGGAGGGCGAAGAGAAGCCGGGGTCTGTACTTAAATATATCCTTGAGAGCCGGGAGAGACTTATAGGTTGCATGGCAGCGGCAGGTAATAACTTGGTTAATGCACAGGCGGTCATGAAGCACCAGTATGACGCCAAGGTGAAGCTTCGGGAGTTTTCGGTGGGTCAGGAGGTAATGTTGCTTTTACCTTTGCCTGGACACCCCCTTTCTGCCAAGTTTATTGGGCCGTATGTGGTGGCTAAGAAACTGTCCGACCTTGATTATCTCGTTGCAACACCTGACCGTAGAAAAAAACATCAGTTATGTCATGTTAACCTCATGAAAGAGTATGTGAGACGCCCCTCAGAGCCTCTCACTGTCCCTGTGCTGGCCTGCAGCGGCCAGGGTGGAGAAGGAGGTGGGGACAGTCATGCTGCTGAGGAGGATAGCTGGGACTGTGTCATTTCCGCGGAACAGTGGGCGGGGAATACTGAACAAGAGGCTAGGCAAGCTGTAAGTCACCTGCCTGAGCACCAGGGTGCTGCTGTCCTAGGCCTGTTCAGGTCATACCCCTCTGTTTTCGCCGAACACCCAGGTCTCACTACTCAGGTAACGCACGACGTGGACGTCGGTGATAATGTGCCCTTCAAGTCAGTGCCCTACCGTGTGCCCCCGGTAAAGTTGCCAGCTTTACGGGAGGAGTTAAAGTACATGGTTGAGAGAGGGATGATCACTGAAGGTTATGTGAAGTGGACATCACCCGTCACGTTGCAGCCAAAACCTGACGGCAAGGTGCGGTTCTGCATAGATTTTCGTAGGCTAAATGGCTTGACCACTACCAACCCTTACCCTTTGCCTCGAGTTGACGACAGCGTGGACAAGATAGGGAATGCAAAGTACCTTACTAAAATTGATCTTGTAAAAGGCTACTGGCAAGTACCCCTGTCGGACCGAGCTAAGCAAGTTTGTGGTTTTGTGGTAGATGGCAAGACCTACCAATGTAACGTAATGCCTTATGGGCTTAAGAACGCACCTGCCACGTTTCAGAACCTGATGAACGATATTTGTGACGAAATCCCTAACTGCACGGTCTACCTTGATGACGTGATGGTGTATGATGACGATTTTGAAAATCACCTAAGGCACTTAGAGACCCTGTTTGGGAAGTTGCACGATGCTGGGCTGGTGGTGAACCTGAGGAAGTGCGAGTTTGTAAAGGCTACTGTGCAGTATCTTGGCTTCGTGGTCGGGTTAGGCCGGGTGTGCCCCCCCCTGAGCAAGATACAGGCTATCAATATGTTTCCCAGGCCCACCACTAAGCGCCAGGTCATGCGGTTCCTAGGTATGATAGGCTATTATAGGCGCTTCATCCGGGGATACTCTACTGTCTTAGCACCGTTAACTGATCTACTGTCGAAGTCAGTGAAGTTCTGTTGGGCTGCGGAGTGTCAGAGGGCTTTCGACCTAGTCAAGCACCTGCTGTGTACACATCCGATTTTGAGAGCCCCAGACTTCTCCAGGAGTTTTCAGCTGGCGACTGATGCCAGCGGTGTGGGTGCCGGGGCAGTGTTACTGCAGACTGATTCCGAGGGCTTGGAACACCCAGTGAGCTTCTTTCTCTCGCAAGTTTAATTCGGCACAAAGGAATTACTCGACTATAGAGAAGGAGCTTCTTGCTATCGTTTTGTCGCTCAAACATTTCGAAGTTTATGTTCCAGCCTACGGCCCGGTAGTGACGATTTATACGGACCATCATCCCTTGAAATTCCTAAATCAGTTTCACAATCGGAATATGCGGTTGACCAGGTGGTCCCTAATGCTCCAAGAGTATAATCTCAACATTCAGCATATTGCCGGGAGTGAGAACGTGATAGCAGATTGTCTATCAAGGGTTGATGATCCAGGATAGTCGTGCACGGTGTGTGGGTTGAGCAGGAGTAAAATTAGGCTATCATAACGCCGTCCAAAAAGATTATAAAACAATAAAATAAACGAGAAAATTTTGTTTTAGTTTTGTAAGTCTTTATTGTTGTAGCATGATGCATGCGATATTGTGTTTTATGTATAATTCACACTTCAGTTGTTGTGCACCTTTTGCAATTAGTGGCAGCTAAGGGTAGCAGGTCGGTTGGTTGCCTGTCAGATTTTGATAATGCTTCTAAGGTCGATTATCTAAAATCTTGGGGGGGCTGTGACGCCCAGTGCGTGGCAACGCAACCTGATTGTACTCCTTGGTACTCCACTGTATCGACACGGTGCGGGGCCGTGTACCGTGTTGTTTGCTTATATTGAGTGTGACAACGTATAACTATGTTCTTTGTATCTCTGCAAAGGTCTCGTCATTTGCTAACCAGTGGTGGGTTTTGTTTTAAGCCATGTCGAGACCTTCCATTTGGTATGTGGTATCAATAGAGAAGTTGATAGATGAGATGATGGGAATTCAGAGAGAGAGAGTGAGTTGGACTTCAGAGCGAGAGGGTGGCAGTGGTTGCCAGACGTATGGACCGGTTGGCAGCTGCGCTTGTAGCTGGGTGCGACGGGGTTGGTAGTGCATTGCCGCCTGCATGTGCTGCCTGGCTGCCCATGTTGTCGTGCTGCACATTGCATGGAGGCTCGCTGTGTGTTCCATGATCAGGTTGCCTAGAACCTTTGAGATTCTAACATCCCTTGCCCTCTCTCCCAATTTCTCACGGTTGCACTCTTTCTCTCTGACGACATTACTCTCATTTCATTCTTCTCTCTATTTAAATGCATACCCTTCCCTTGAGGTCCTAAAGGAGTTTCAGCACTCACCTCTCGTATTACTCTTAGGACAAGCATATATTTACATGTATTAGATTTAAGGGGTTAATGTGAACAGCGATCTTCTTGATGAGGATAGTTGGTGAACGTTCTACATGTTCACGAGTTATATGCCCAGCTCATCATCCAATTTGTGACTAGACTAGTGCCATGTGTAAGAGCCCGACCATGCCCAGGAGTTGTCTGTAGAGGGGCGAGGACTTAGCCTTGATTTGCCTACCGAGCCAGGAGCGAGTGTAGTACCAGAGACTACAGCTCGCTCGTAGTGCCGGTATAGTAGAGTAACGTAATTTATCTGTCCTTGTGTTCTCTGCAGTCTTTTCCTGGGTTCTCGCTTTCGGTGCTGGGACTCGTTGTTCCTGTGACTTGGCCTGCTAGCTAGAACACATGGGGATGATGAGTGGGTGATATATCTTTATTTTACTAAGCATTGCAGCTCTCTTTAAGTTTATGTATGTAACACTTTACAATACACATTACTCACACACAAGACAACACTATTAATACTTTCATGTATCAATTAACTGCACTGTCGTTTTGCTGCTGTGTCCGGAGTTCTGTTGCGTAGGGCGCATACAGACTCAGAGGGGAGACAGAGTGAGAGAAGCGAAGTAGCCTATGCGGTAGTAGGCTACCGGCGCAGTACTGTTGCCTGCAACCTTTAGTTATTCCAAGTATAGATTCATTATTACAATAAGTGACTACTATTTATGTTCCTTCCATGTGTATTATTAGGTATCTACTGGATCATGAACATCTTGTATGCTACATGCTAGTGCATGTTAGTAGGGGACAGTTATTCTAGTGCACGCGCTTTCAAGTAGGCGTGTACATTTGTCATTTAGCATTTCACTGTCATACCTTTAGCCTGCTTCTATTCTACATTATTAGAGGCTTAATATTAACGTAGTTTCTTGAGTATTGCATTTCTTTAGTAATAACGTAACCTATAAATGTCTGAGGGAGTTTAGCCTCATAGCCTACCCCTGTTGTACACTTTCGCCGAGTTAAGGTACCTCGTTACCATAGACGATAACTCTGTAGGGCGTTGGTGCTTTTGTTGTCTGGAGCATATAGTATTTGGGACTGGAATCGAGCGTGTCGTTGTCACATAAGCCATTTCTGTCCTACGATCAAGAATCCCGAATATGTATTGCCGATCCAGCCGTAACAGTGTGTGTGTGTCAGAGTGAGAGAGAATGTGTGTGAGAGAGAGAGAGAGAGTGTGTGTGTTTATGTGTCAGAGAGTGTGTGTGTGTGTGAGAGAGAGAGAGATGTGGGTGTGTTGTGTGACGCCTGCCAGCGTTGGCAGAATCGCCTCCCGGTAGCCACTAGCGCTCGGCAGTGAAATGGGCTACAGTCTATCTACAATGTTGTACATTCTTTCTTGTGAATCGTCATGTCACAGGCAGTATAGAAGTGGTATTTATTTTCGCCTGTGACAATGCATTATATTTTATATCATGAGTTGAACATAAGATGCATTGTAGTGTAGTTGAGAGAGAGAGAGCGAGCGGACAGCGAGACGGTAGTGAGTGTTGCTTTTCCTCCTCCCTCCTCCCTCCCGGAGGAGGTTCCCACCCGCGTGGTCCTTTCTCACGGTTTTGATTGGCTGGTGGTTCCTGGCGCCTTCTGCAGGCCTGCTGCCTGGTGACGTAGCGGCCTGTGATTGGCTGACCACCATGCCTTTGTGTGTGATCCTGGAGGGGTCCCGAGGAGCTACTCTCTTCAGAGCTTGCTTGACCAGCATACCCTTAACATATCCCTTACCACCTGTCCCCGACTTCTACCTATAGAGCACTTTCTCTCTCTCTCAACTTCTTACCTCTCATTCTTCCTCTCTATTTAATATCATAACTCCCCTTTGGTTCTGCACGATTTCATATATCGGCCATCGTATTATATGCTGAAGCTCTCAGATATTATATGTTTAGTTAGGCATTTTGGAAGGGTTACCATTTTGTCTAGAAGTTTCGACACACTCACAGTGTCTCCCTGCCTATTCCTTGGCTTGTCTGCTGGGCTATTTAATGCTAGACTGGGGGTAAGGCTACTTGTGTTGTGATTTCCGATGTGTAACAAGTTTTGTTTAACCTGTACAATCGCAACGGAGATGTGGGAAGCCTAGGTGGTCTTTCTGACTGTGTACCTTGTGAGTTTAGCACTGTGCTGCGAGTGAGGGCTTTTGCCTCTGCCACCCAGCACTGTGCTAACTCGTTTTGTTTTGACTTTGAGAGGGTCGCCAGGAGAGAACCAGATACTAGCGATCTGGATCTCTCAAGAGAGCACCCCGTCAATTAACGTAATTTGGGCCGCACAGTCTTAAGGACCTCGCTAGGCTACGAGCGCTTGCTCAGCCATTGTTTCCTAGCCTACGACATCCCAGCTAGACTTTATTAGCCTAGAAGACACCCTTTTAGAATTATAAACTCTTATGTTATGTATGTAGCATTCTTATTCACGTTGACTGTAAGCCTTGGTTGTTGTTGAGTTGCACAACCTGAGCAGGTTTTTTGAGTTGCCTGACGAAGGACTTCTTTTGTTGTTGGAGATAATACTAGTGTGCATTTATCGTTATTCCCATGTCAGTTGACACTGTCTGTCTCTACACTTGTCCTATATTGTCCCTCCTTTATATAACAGTTCAAAATCCGATACGATCATCTTACCCCAGCATCAGGCTTTCTTCAGAAGATTCCTGCTCGATGCTTTGGACTTTCGTTCACTTTCTTTAGTATAGGAGTGACAGTTCATTATTGTTTTAGAGTAACTTTAAATATACCTTCTTCTAGTTTGCATTAAATCATTGCAGTGATTTAATTAAGATCTCTATCTTTTCCTTGTATTCCATATTAACGTAATTGTATGTTGTTGTGATCAGGCTGTATCAGATATCATCAACCTGTAGTAGTAGTGCACTTATACCGAGTTATAGGATACCCCGTTATCGCAGATTTAACTCTGGAGGGTATAGGTGTTTTTTGTGCGCCGGCATTATAAGTTCGAGGGTTGGATCTAGTGTTACCGTTGTGGCTGTGTGCCTTTCTAGTCCAATGATTAAGAGCCCTTGTTTTATACGAGCCCCGGTCGTAACAGTTGTAGTATTGTAGGGGTATTAATAAATGATAAACTACGTTAAGTGTTGTGGTACAAACATAGGGTACGATATATGGAAGGTTATCATTATATGTAACCCAGTACTGACCTAGCTGCCTTATAATTGTGTGTGTGTGTGTGTGTGTGTGTGTGAGAGAGAGAGAGAGAGAGATGTGGGTGTGTGGTAGTATTGTAGGGGTATTAATAAATGATAAACTACGTTAAGTGTTGTGGTACAAACATAGGGTACGATATATGGAAGGTTATCATTATATGTAACCCAGTACTGACCTAGTTGCCTTATAATTGTGTGTGTGTGTGTGTGAGAGAGAGAGAGAGAGAGAGAGAGAGAGAGAGATGTGGGTGTGTGGTAGTATTGTAGGGGTATTAATAAATGATAAACTACGTTAAGTGTTGTGGTACAAACATAGGGTAGGATATATGGAAGGTTATCATTATATGTAACCCAGTACTGACCTAGCTGCCTTATAATTGTGTGTGTGTGTGTGTGTGTGTGTGTGAGAGAGAGAGAGAGAGAGAGATGTGGGTGTGTGGTAGTATTGTAGGGGTATTAATAAATGATAAACTACGTTAAGTGTTGTGGTACAAACATAGGGTACGATATATGGAAGGTTATCATTATATGTAACCCAGTACTGACCTAGCTGCCTTATAATTGTGTGTGTGTGTGTGTGTGTGTGTGAGAGAGAGAGAGAGAGAGAGAGAGAGAGAGAGAGAGAGAGAGAGAGAGAGAGAGAGAGATGTGGGCGTGTGGTAGTATTGTAGGGGTATTAATAAATGATAAACTACGTTAAGTGTTGTGGTACAAACATAGGGTACGATATATGGAAGGTTATCATTATATGTAACCCAGTACTGACCTAGCTGCCTTATAATTGTGTGTGTGTGTGTGTGTGTGTGAGAGAGAGAGAGAGAGAGAGAGAGAGAGAGAGAGATGTGGGTGTGTGGTAGTATTGTAGGGGTATTAATAAATGATAAACTACGTTAAGTGTTGTGGTACAAACATAGGGTAGGATATATGGAAGGTTATCATTATATGTAACCCAGTACTGACCTAGCTGCCTTATAATTGTGTGTATGTGTGTGTGTGAGAGAGAGAGAGAGAGAGAGAGAGAGAGATGTGGGTGTGTGGTAGTATTGTAGGGGTATTAATAAATGATAAACTACGTTAAGTGTTGTGGTACAAACATAGGGTACGATATATGGAAGGTTATCATTATATGTAACCCAGTACTGACCTAGCTGCCTTATAATTGTGTGTATGTGTGTGTGAGAGAGAGAGAGAGAGAGAGAGAGAGAGAGAGAGAGAGAGAGAGAGAGAGAGAGAGATGTGGGTGTGTGGTAGTATTGTAGGGGTATTAATAAATGATAAACTACGTTAAGTGTTGTGGTACAAACATAGGGTACGATATATGGAAGGTTATCATTATATGTAACCCAGTACTGACCTAGCTGCCTTATAATTGTGTGTGTGTGTGTGTGTGTGTGTGAGAGAGAGAGAGAGAGAGAGATGTGGGTGTGTGGTAGTATTGTATGGGTATTAATAAATGATAAACTACGTTAAGTGTTGTACAAACATAGGGTACGATATATGGAAGGTTATCATTATATGTAACCCAGTACTGACCTAGCTGCCTTATAATTGTGTGTGTGTGTGTGTGTGTGTGAGAGAGAGAGAGAGAGAGATGTGGGTGTGTGGTAGTATTGTAGGGGTATTAATAAATGATAAACTACGTTAAGTGTTGTGGTACAAACATAGGGTACGATATATGGAAGGTTATCATTATATGTAACCCAGTACTGACCTAGCTGCCTTATAATTGTGTGTGTGTTGTGACGTTGACCACTCCGTTAGAACCGCATGGCTTGTCCTACAGTGACTCACTAGGATCGCCAGGGCAGTGGATGGGGCTACAGTTTATGTATTAGACGGTGCTTTATTTCATATGAAAGCTCGTGTCATGGGCAGTCCAGAAAGGCTCTTTATTTTCGCCCATGTCAAGGCTTTATATATTTAATTGTAAAGTATATGTTTTGTCATTAACTAGTAATGAGAGGATCTGGGAGAGAGAGAGGGAGTAGAACAGAGTGAGAGGGGGCGCGCAGTGTTTTTTGTCCCGCTCGATGACGTCACGGCTGGCTGCCTCGCGGGGGTTGGTGGAGGGAGGTCCTTACCATGCTGTGAGCTCTTGTTAGTGGCCAGATCACTTGTAACCGCTGTTTTCCCACGCGGCTCGAGCTAGTGCGAGTATATATACTGGTTCCTCGCCACTCTCTCCCTCAGATCTGGTTTCTAGAACACACCCATCTTTTTGTCCCTTGCTATCTCTCCCCGCTCCGCACCTGAGAATCTTTTCCTCTGCCTATCTCTCTCATTTTTCATATCTTTCACCACCTTTCTATTAACATTATATCCCCTCTGGTTAACTCTGCAAAATCAGCTTCATGCTGGCCAGTTGTATTTTGTGTTAAGGTCTGATATAACCTGTGTATGTTAGTTGTTAAGATAAGTGGATCACGAAGCATTGGTTGGCTTTCATATTGCCGCTTCCTATAATTATTAGTGTTCTGCTGGATTAGATAATGCTAGACTGGGAGTCTGATATAATAGGTATTGTTTCCTATGAGTGCTGGCTTTAGTTAGAAGCGGCACGACATACCTGAGAACTGGAGTTGATTGAGTAAATTCTAGTCTGTGTGCCATTGAGAGTAGAGCATGCACGAATGAGGGCTGTTTGCCTATACCATTCTGCACTGTTCTAGTCTCGATTGTTTGTCTTTGAGGTACGCCAGGAGAACGCTTAATACTTCGGTATTAAGGTTTCTCAAGAGAGCTACCCTTCATTATAACGTAATATTTGACGCACCGACTTGAGATTTGCACTAGGCTATGCAGCATGCCATGCGCACCAGTATCTCGTATCATTGACTCTAGCTAAACTTTATCAGTCACAGTAGACATTAACTATATTAACCTAATTACTCTTTTTATGCATACCCATTTATGATTACACAAGCATTTCGCAGCCTAGTTTGATGTATTGAGACACAAACGACTTAGGCTCTTTTTGTTGATAGGAATACTGCATTGTCGTGGCGATTATTATTAGTGTTGTAGTGTTTAGGATATTCTTGGCTCCGACGGCATTATATATTCTGCCTTTTTGTGTGCATAGCCTGCACGAGCATTGTTCCGCTGCCTGCCTTTTTGGGTTCCATTTCCGATACGAGCATCTTTATAACATCTAACATTTAAAGAAGATTCCTTGTTAGTGTTGAAGGACTTTAGTGCACTTTCTTTCATGCAGGAGTGCCTGACATTTATTGATTAAAGTAACGTAAGCTGTAACTTCTCTTACCACCTTACTTTGCATACCATAACCAAGCACCTTCGGTTATAGGTAGTAATAGGCTGTTTTCACATAACATTAAGCCTAGAGTAGACGGACATTTATTGAGAGTTTGATATCCTATTATTGCATATAGAACTCTGTAGAGTATTTGTGTTGTTCTTTGTTCACTGGGAATATACTTCAGAGGTTGGAGCTAGCGCTTTCCGTTGTAACATTTATGCCATTACTAGTCCAATAAATAAGAGCCCTGATATATTTGAACCCCAGTCGTAACAAATGGCGACCTTACCTAGGATTTGGTGAACCTACATTTATTAGCAGGGAACATTTGTAGTTTTGGAGAATATTTTGCAGGGATCAGCAAGAATATATTTTTTTTTTTGCAACATAGTATAGCCCTTGAGTATTTCCGAGAATTTTTGTGTGTATATCGAGGTATAAGAGTTTGGGGTGCTTCTTTTCTGAATATTGTGGCGAGAAATTTTTGTGTGCATCCTCTTATGATCAGAGGAGAATGGAGACACAGTACGTAATGTCGAGACTGAGGAACAGCAGTATGATGAAAGGGTTAATCGGGTGAACTGTGAGGAGGATGCTAGGATATTTTTGCAATGGCCTGTTACTGCCGAGCGGTTGGTGGGTGTGAATCGGTACAGTCTTCAATGCCTGGCCACAGCTATCGGTCATGCGGGTACTAGCAGCATGACCAGGGATAACTTGATAACGTGTGTACTGGGCAGGGTGACTGGTGAGCGAGATGGGTTGAGTGCTCAGAGCCCTTCGGCCATGCTTCCCCTACACTCGACTCCCAGCCATCCCAGTAGTTTGCCGACCCCGGGTACGCTTCCACAGGTGGGTGGTGACTGGCAGGGTGGGTTGCCCCTGGGCGGACCACCGGTAATTTCAAACATTGTAGCACCTTCACCTCCTCAAGGGTTAACTCCAGAATTATTGCTTCAGCTCGAATTAGCTAAGATCGAAGAGAGAAAGGCTATCAGGGTATCTGAGCTTCAGATTCAACAGCAACAAAGAGCAGGTGAGCAGCAAATAGAGCTAGCAAAAATCCAAGCTGAGTCGACTAGGTACTGTGCCGACAGGGACGTAGAGAAGTCGCGAGTAGAGACAACGGGACAGCGACTTGGGGCTGGTAACCGTGCTCCTGAGCAATCTCTCTCACACTTATTGAAACTGGTTCCGGTGTTTGATGAGAGTGGTGTAACAGAATTTTTCACACACTTTGAGAAGAAGTGCCAGGAACACCAGTGGCCAGAGAATAAATGGGCAGCACTTGTATCCTCTAGATTAATAGGCAAGGGTCTTAAAGCTTACGATGCGTTACCTTTGGAGTTATGTATTGTGTACGAGGATCTCAAGGAGGCTGTCCTGAGGGCTTACGAATTGCAACCAGAAACGTACCGTTTGAAGTTCCGGGGTGTAATTAAGGGAAGAGATAGCACCTTTTTGGAACACGCCCGGGACTTGTCCGATGCTATGGGGAACTGGCTCCGATCTGAGAAGGTCACAACATTTGATGAAATTAAGCAGTTAATGATGTTGGAGCAGTTCTTTAAGAGCACGGGCGGTGATCTAACTTTGAACTTGAAGGAGAAAAACCCAAGAACTCTAGTCGAAGCAGCAGAAATGGCTGATCGACGGCTGTCGTTGATTCGGGGTTGCGGGTCCTCACAGAAGTACGATGTAAGTGCTAAGGACCGTTATCCTCCCCCTCCCCGGAGCAATGACACATTTAAACAGAAGAGCCATGAAACTAAAACTGAATCCAAACCTTACACCACACCGTATGTGAAAAGTCAGGGGCCTTTTACATCACAGTATAAGCCGAAACCGAAATTTATGTGTTTTAGTTGCCACCAGGAGGGTCATAAGGCAAATGAGTGCCCTAGTCGACCTCCTCCGGCAGCCGTGTCTTTTGCTCACGGCATTGGAGTGTTCAAGAGGACATCGGAGTTTGTTAGAGGCATTTCTTCCGAGGTAAATACACTGCCAGTGCAGAAGGATCCGAAAGGCTTATTCCCTGTCCGTGATGCCTTTAGTGACCACAGCGGACTCGGTTGTGTGGAGTGGGGGGGTAGAAGACATGAGGTGAGAATTTTGCGTGACACTGGGGCATCGCAAACACTGTTGAGAAATTTCACTGGTAAACCTGTCAATACGGCGCGGGTGATTGTGGTTCAGGGAGTTAATGCGACAAGGTCATACCCGCTTGTGAGAATGAAGGTGGAAGTTGATGGTGTGACTCGTGACCTGGATGTAGGGATTGTGGAGAAGTTACCTGTTGGGGGCGTCGTCCTCCTTCTCGGCAACGACTTTGCGGGACCTACTTCTGAGGCTCCACCCTTGGTCGTTGCCGAGAAGCTGGCCGACATGAGTAGGGAGGAGCAGGAGTGGGTTGAGAAGTGTCCGGGGCAGCCTATGGCGTGTGTTGCCACCGGAGATCCTGCATCCAGGGAGTCACATTCTGGTCAACAATCTTTAGATCAGCGGAGGAAGGGTACCGAGAAGGGGTTGAAAGTTGATGCGGTTGAGAGTTTAGTATCAGCGGACATTCTCGGGGACTCATTATTAGGACCACATTTCGAGTCTAGAGAAGACCCATTAACTGTTCCTGAGAAGGCAGTGGATGGGCTTAAAAAGACGATGAGACAGCAACGGTACGCAGAGAGAGAGCAACGGGAGGCCAAATTTAATGTAGGAGGGGGGCATGAGTTGTTTCGCAAACACTTGGATAGGCTTGCTCCTACGGATATTCGTAAGTTGCAATTGGAAGACCCGGAGGTTCTTGAATGTGGTACCGGTGCTGTCGAGTTGAAGGAGGACAGTGTTGCACAGTCGAGAGATGTAGCAACGAGGTACCCTGACACGTACCCTATGAGAAATGGGTCAGCGAAGACGGTGGTCCGAGGCTTGCTAGTGTATTTTTCCCGGTATGGTTACCCGCAGGAGATTCATGTTGTTTTGTTTGCTGCACGGGAGATACCTGAGGAAAGTTTGGGATTCAGCCCTAATGAGCTCGTCTTTGGACACCGTGTCAGAGGGCCTCTCCATATGGTTGAAGAAGTATGGGAGGGCGCAGAAAAACCTTGTTCTATGCTCAAGTGTGTCCTCAACAGTCGAGAACGGATGTTGCGCAGTCTGGAGTTGGCTGGCCGTAATTTGACTAGCTCTCAGGCCCTCATGAAGGACAGGTACGACCTCAAGGTTGAACTCAGGGAGTTTCACGTGGGTCAGGAGGTGTTGATTCTACTGCCCCTTGTAGGTCACCCCTTATCCGCGAAGTACACTGGTCCTTATAGGGTGGTGGAGCAGCTATCGGACCTGGTTTACTTGGTAGCCACTCCAGACAGACGGAAGCGCAATCAGTTATGTCATGTTAATCCCATGAAGGAGTATGGGAGGCACCCCCCTGAGCCTCTCACTGTGCCTGTGATGACGTTTAGCAGTCAAGGTGGAGAAGGAGAACGGGACAGTCAAGCTCAGGTGGAGGATAACTGGAAGGATAAGAAGTTCAATTGGGCGCCTGAGTGTGAGAAGGTGTTTAGAGAAGTAAAACACCTGTTGTGCACTCACCCGATCCTCAGGGCCCCTGACTTTAGCCTACCTTCCCAACTAGCAACGGAGGCTAGTGGTGTGGGGGCTGGTGCCGTCCTTGTGGAAAAGGACGATGATGGGCTGGAGCATCCTGTTAGTTTCTGCTCGGAGAAGTACAATTCGGCCCAGGGGAGCTGCTCTGTTGTCGAGGAGGAGCTGCTGGCGGTTGTACTTGCTCTGAGGCATTTCGAGGTCTGTGTTCCAGCCTATGGTCCGGTCGTTGTAGTTTACCCAGATCATCACCCTCTCCAGTTCTTGGACCAGTTTCACAATCGGAATATGAGGCTGACCAGGTGGTCACTAAGGTTATTGGTATATAACCTGGACATACGCCATATTGCCGGTTGTGACAACGTGGTTGCAGATTGTCTTTCGAGGGTAGATGATCCTGGGTAGATTGACACACGGGTAGCCTCCTGCTTTAGTTTGAATAGTATTTTGCGCTTGGTGCTTGTTGGCTCGCGGTTGTAGCCCAGCGTATTGGGTCGTAAAGCAGGAGTTGAGCGTTTGGTATAGAAGAAAAAACTAGGCTTGCCCCTATAGTGCAGCCGAAATAAACAAATTAAAAACATAAAAATCAAATAAAAAAAAAAACTTTCTTTGATAGTTGAATTTTTTTCAGTATGTTATAGCAGTAATTCTGAGTTGCACTCCTCTCAGAATGCTGGGCTAGAGAAGCTCGCTCTTGAGGAGCATAACTACATATAATTTAACCTATTGTGTTGGGAGGGTTATAATTTAAAAAAAATGTTTTGTTGAAGAACTGTGCCAGATATTTTACTGCCGCTGGGTGATGGGAGGTGGAGATATAGCATGGGTTCTAACCATCAGATTTTTGTGAGCCTTGGGGCCTCTGAGAAAAATCTTGGGGGGGGTGTGACATTGACCACTCCGTTAGAACCGCATGGCTTGTCCTACAGTGACTCACTAGGATCGCCAGGGCAGTGGATGGGGCTACAGTTTATGTATTAGAGTGTGCTTTATTTCATATGAAAGCTCGTGTCATGGGCAGTCCAGAAAGGCTCTTTGTTTTCGCCCATGTCAAGGCTTTATATATTTAATTGTAAAGTATATGTTTTGTCATTAACTAGTAATGATAGGATCTGGGAGAGAGAGAGGGAGTAGAACAGAGTGAGAGGGGGCGCGCAGTGTTTTTTGTCCCGCTCGATGACGTCACGGCTGGCTGCCTCGCGGGGGTTGGTGGAGGGAGGTCCTTACCATGCTGTGAGCTCTTGTTAGTGGCCAGATCACTTGTAACCGCTGTTTTCCCACGCGGCTCGAGCTAGTGCGAGTATATATACTGGTTCCTCGCCACTCTCTCCCTCAGATCTGGTTTCTAGAACACACCCATCTTTTTGTCCCTTGCTATCTATCCCCGCTCCGCACCTGAGAATCTTTTCCTCTGCCTATCTCTCTCATTTTCCATATCTTTCACCACCTTTCTATTAACATTATATCCCCTCTGGTTAACTCTGCAAAATCAGCTTCATGCTGGCCAGTTGTATTGTGTGTTAAGGTCTGATATAACCTGTGTATGTTAGTTGTTAAGATAAGTGGATCACGAAGCATTGGTTGGCTTTCATATTGCCGCTTCCTATAATTATTAGTGTTCTGCTGGATTAGATAATGCTAGACTGGGAGTCTGATATAATAGGTATTGTTTCCTATGAGTGCTGGCTTTAGTTAAAAGCGGCACGACATACCTGAGAACTGGAGTTGATTGAGTAAATTCTAGTCTGTGTGCCATTGAGAGTAGAGCATGCACGAATGAGGGCTTTTTGCCTATACCATTCTGCACTGTTCTAGTCTCGATTGTTTGTCTTTGAGGTACGCCAGGAGAACGCTTAATACTTCGGTATTAAGGTTTCTCAAGAGAGCTACCCTTCATTATAACGTAATATTTGATGCACCGACTTGAGATTTGCACTAGGCTATGCAGCATGCCATGCGCACCAGTATCTCGTATCATTGACTCTAGCTAGACTTTATCAGTCACAGTAGACATTAACTATATTAACCTAATTACTCTTTTTATGCATACCCATTTATGATTACACAAGCATTTCGCAGCCTAGTTTGATGTATTGAGACACAAACGACCTAGGCTCTTTTTGTTGATAGGAATACTGCATTGTCGTGGCGATTATTATTATTGTTGTAGTGTTTAGGATATTCTTGGCTCCGACGGCATTATATATTCTGCCTTTTTGTGTGCATAGCCTGCACGAGCATTGTTCCGCTGCCTGCCTTTTTGGGTTCCATTTCCGATACGAGCATCTTTATAGCATCTAACATTTAAAGAAGATTCCTTGTTAGTGTTGAAGGACTTTAGTGCACTTTCTTTCATGCAGGAGTGCCTGACATTTATTGATTGAAGTAACGTAAGCTGTAACTTCTCTTACCATCTTACTTTGCATACCATAACCAAGCACCTTCGGTTATAGGTAGTAATAGGCTGTTTTCACATAACATTAAGGCTAGAGTAGACGCACATTTATTGAGAGTTTGATAGCCTATTATTGCATATAGAACTCTGTAGAGTATTTGTGTTCTTTGTTCACTGGGAATATACATCAGAGGTTGGATCTAGCGCTTTCCGTTGTAGCATTTATGCCATTACTAGTCCAATGAATAAGAGCCCTGATATATTTGAACCCCAGTCATAACAGTGTGTGTGTGTGTGAGAGAGAGAGAGAGAGAGATGTGGGTGTGTGGTAGTATTGTAGGGGTATTAATAAACGATAAACTACGTTAAGCGTTGTGGTACAAACATAGGGTACGATATATGGAAGGTTATCATTATATGTAACCCAGTACTGACCTAGCTGCCTTATAATTGTGTGTGTGTGTGTGTGTGTGTGTGTGTGTGTGAGAGAGAGAGAGAGAGAGAGAGATGTGGGTGTGTGGTAGTATTGTAGGGGTATTAATAAATGATAAACTACGTTAAGTGTTGTGGTACAAACATAGGGTACGATATATGGAAGGTTATCATTATATGTAACCCAGTACTGACCTAGCTGCCTTATAATTGTGTGTGTGTGTGTGTGAGAGAGAGAGAGAGAGAGAGAGAGAGAGAGAGAGAGAGAGAGAGAGAGAGAGATGTGGGTGTGTGGTAGTATTGTAGGGGTATTAATAAATGATAAACTACGTTAAGTGTTGTGGTACAAACATAGGGTAGGATATATGGAAGGTTATCATTATATGTAACCCAGTACTGACCTAGCTGCCTTATATTTGTGTGTGTGTGTGTGTGTGTGAGAGAGAGAGAGAGAGAGAGAGAGAGAGAGATGTGGGTGTGTGGTAGTATTGTAGGGGTATTAATAAATGATAAACTACATTAAGTGTTGTGGTACAAACATAGGGTACGATATATGGAAGGTTATCATTATATGTAACCCAGTACTGACCTGCCTTATTATTGTGTGTGTGTGTGTGTGTGTGTGTGTGTGTGTGTGTGTGTGTGTGTGTGTGTGTGTGTGTGTGTGTGAGAGAGAGAAAGAGAGAGAGAGATAGATAGTAGTATTGTAGGGATATAGTTAGTAAATGATAAACCTAGTTAATGGCTGTGGTACACACATGGGGGACAGGATATGTTTAGGGTTATTATTATATGTAACCCAGTACTGACCTGTCTTATATTATACTGTTGAACACCTGTATTAGTGAACTATGTCTTTAACATCAATGAAGTAATGTGATGTACTCCAACCTTTCCAATAGCTAATGTATGTATACACCTATATACAGTGTATATATATATATATATATATATATATATATATATATATATATACTGTATATCAGGGTATTACCGGTGGTTGGATGGTCTAAAGTAGGGTGCATAATGTAATCTCCCTGTGGAGGGGAAGGAAAGGGGGGGGGGGGGTGATAAGAACTCTCCCTCCCCTCCTCCCCCCTCCTTGTAGTAAACATAATACATCAGTACATAATTATATTGTTTGTAGGACCTTCCTGGGGACCAACACATCCATTTATATGGAGAGTTCCTTCACCTGGGGGACAGTTAGAGTTACAGTAGCGTGACGCAGGCATTGTTTTGTCATTGTTACTATAGTGCATTAATAATAGGAAGGCCATAAATCCTTACCAGTTACCACTATCCTCTTATATCTCAACAAAGGCTAGAGTAATCCAGCTAATATTTATACCATTTAGGAGGGGTCACCCACGGGGTAGATATACACATTTACAGTCTATTTGCTCTAGCCCTTTTTGAGTTACAGAGGTTAGGGGTTACGATTATTGGCCTACCTATAATGAATAGACTATAGCTAATATCCTCTATTCTACTTTTAGATAAAAATATCGAAGTCAGGTATTTCAATAGTGTTGTATAGCCAACAGAGACCATTACCCCGTTCCCTTGCTCAAGGGAGACAGTAACCAACCAGGGTTGATAGGAGATAGAAAGAGTGAGTGAGTGAGTGAGAGAGGAAGAAAGAGAAAGAGTGAGAGAGACATAGAGAGAGACAGACAGATAGAGTGAGAGAGAGAGAGAGAGATATACAGATAGAGAGAGAAAGATAGAGATTGAGTTGTACAAGTTACAACATCAATTACAAACCCCAATGCACTTGAATAAACTAATGAAAGCATCTGGTCCACCCAGGATTCGAACTCGGGACACCACACCCAGAACATAAGCGGTTCGCTGGTGTAGTGACTAGCGTTTTGGACTTCCGCCCAGAAGGCCCAGGGTCGCGCCCCGCTCGGCGCAGTAAAGGTTTTTCACAAGCACTGAGTCGTTACCGTCCCTCATGAGCAAGGGGATGGGGTAGTAGTACAGGACCCCAATGGCAATACGCCTAATCGGCCTTATTGGGCTATCCTTAGCTGGCTTAGCATGCGCTAGCTTTAAGAACTATTATTATTATTATTATTATTATTATTATTATTATTATTATTATTATTATTACACCACCAACACAGTTAAGGTAAACTGCAATGGTTATTGCATCAATATTTAACTCAATAAGTATATAATTTCACCTTCTCTCTGGACTAGGAGTTTCGACCTTAGCCAGCTCACTCGACAAGTTTGTTGCTGGGTTTTGTTAATTAATAAACCATAGGTGTGTAAGTAAAATATAATCCCAGCCACATGAAATTGATAGTAATAACGAACATCCTGATAGCGTAGATTTTCCGTCTGGGTCTAGTAGTTCAACAGGTAAAAATAAATTAGTTAAAAACAATAGAAAAATAGTTGCAAATACAAGTAATAGTTTGAGGGTTTATTATACAAATTGTAGGAGTTTATGTAACAAAATGAACGAACTTAGAGCACTTGTTAGCAAAGAAATAGACATAATAGCGCTAACTGGAACATGGATTAATACAGAAACCAGGCATTTTTTTAGCAGAGTTTGATATACCGGGATATAGTTTGTTTAAATATGACAGAACAAGTAGGAGGGGCGGCGATATAGCAGTGTTTGTCAGGAGTTCATTAACAAGCTGTATTAAATCAGGTATTAGAGAAAATAATGAAAATGAAAGTGTTTGGGTAGAGGTTAACGAAGGTAGTGAGACCTTAGTTATTGGAGTTATGTATAGACCGCCTAATATGAGTAGAAATGACGGAACATCATTATGGGAGGAAATTAAAATAGCATCAAGTTTTAGCAATGTGTGCATTATGGGGGATTTTAATTTCCCTAATATAGATTGGCAGCAACAAATGGGCGACTCTGATTCAAAGGAGTTTATTGAGGTAGTACAAAATAGTTTTTATCTCAATTCATAGATACGAAGACTAGAGGTGATAATATTTTCGATTTAGTTTTCAGTAACAATGAACATATGATAAATAGTGTAGAAATCGGGGACCACCTAGGAAATAGTGATCACAATTCTGTGTATTTTAATATACAATGGAAAGGTAATTCCAGAGAGAATAGGACATTAATATCTGACTTTAGAAAAGCCAATTATGGTGGGTTAAGAAGGGCCCTATTAGCAGACTCTATGGTACACAAATTAAGTCTATCCAGGTGTCCAAATGAGGGTACCCCTTACCCCTTACCCCTAGCTTAAGTCAGGAAGAGACATCATACTTGGTAGAATATAGAAAAAAAAAAAAAAAAAAAAAAAATACATACGATAATTTTATCAAGTCAGTATTCATTGCGCAAAATAAATATATCCACAAAAGAAAATTTAGATCAACACAGAACAAACCCAAATGGATGAATAACAGACTATTAGACCTTCTAGGAAAAAGAGAGGAATATATAGAAAAATTAAGAAAGGTGAAATTCACCTACTTGCTTACTGTCAAAATGTATCAAGACAGGTAAAACAGGATATTAGGAAGGAAAAGAGAAATTACGAAATCAAGGTTGCAAATGACAAAAATCAATCCTAAACTTTTTACCAACTATATAAATCCAAGGTTTGAGATGTAATTGGTCCCCTTAAAACTTTGATAGGAGAAATGACAGAAAATGACTTAGAAATGTGCAGTACATTAAATAATCAATTTCTTTCCGTTTTCACCAATGAAAATTTGGCACAGTTTCCAGAAGTCCATAAGGTATATAGCGATAGTATAGAAAATAGGTTAAGTCTATCTATCTATCTATTGCCTGACGCCGTGATCCCCGAAGGGGTGGCCACGAACGAACCGCCCCCATGCACCTCTGTCCCCAGTCAGTCGACGCCCCTCCCCCCAACCAGCACCGCCTTCGTTCATGTAGTTCCTCACTCCATCCTTCCACCTCATATTCGGTCTACCTCTCCCCCTCTGTCCCTCCACCTCGCTCTCGTACACCCTCTTAGTCATTCTCTCGCTTTCCATACGTTCCATATGGCCGAACCATCTCAAGTTGTTCCTTTTCACACTTTCCAGCACATCTACCTCCACACCACACCTCCTTCTTACTTTCTCATTAGTCTGTCTATCCCTCCATGTAACTCTGCACGCACTCCTTAAGTAATTCATTTCCACTGCTCTCACTCTTGGTCTGAGTCTCTCAACCAACGTCCATGCTTCGCTTCCGTAAGTCAGTGTCGGGATTACCACACTGTCATGCAAGGACTTCTTCACTTCCATACTGACCACCCTATTTCTTGTTACTGCTTTTAGCGTTCCTACAACCCTCTTCCCCTGTTGTACCCTCTCCCGCACCTCTTCATCCATAGTCCCATCTTTACTCAACACACTGCCCAGATACTTAAAAGAGTTGACGATCTCCATAGCCTGACCGTTCAGCTTCACCTCACACTCTGTGACTTCACCCCTTTCGAAGACCATGACCTTGCTCTTCCCCGTATTTACCTTCAAATTCCGTTTTTCGCACACTGTTCCAAACTCATTTACCAGACCCTGCAACTCCCATTAAGTACGGTTACTATAGGTTAACCCGTGGAGCCCCGGCTAGTTTTGTAATGTTTGCGCACCAGAACCCGGCCGGTTTTCAAAAAATGGTTTTATTCCAGAAACAATAGCGAATGGGTTAGGAATGAAGGAAAAACCACGAAAAACCGCTCAAAAAGCTTAAAAAATGGTCCTACAGAGCCCCCGAAAACGGATTTTATAAGAGTAAAAAATTGAAGGCAATTATCCCAAAAAACCAGGTTATTGCGCGCTCGCGCGCACGCACGTGGACTTTGAGAGTTTTCAACCATCGGCACGGTTGCGTGGGATACGTACACAGTTCCCATACAAATCTGAGCCCTCTTGCGTGGCTACACCTGAGGTTACGGTCGGCGCAATTAGGGGAAATTAGGGTGACTCGCCAGGCGCGTCTCTGGGGCTGTGCGTTACATACATCGCCGACGCGCCAGGCGCGTCGCTGGGGCTGTACGGGTTAAGTACGGTTACTATAAGTAGAAATTATGTGAAATTGACAGACTGAAACCTCATAAATCTCCTGGTCTGGATGAGGTATATGCTAGAGTATTAAAAGAATGCAGAGATGAGTTAAGTTACCCATTTACATTTCTATTTAACAAGTCATTAGAAAGCGGTTTAGTTCCAGAAGCTTGGACATTTGCAAATGTAGTTCCAATATTTAAAAAAAGTGATAAATCAATAGCATCCAATTACCTTCCCATTAGTCTCACATCAATCATAGGAAAGCTACTAGAGTCAATTATTGCTACGAAAATTAGAAACCACTTAGAAACATTTAATTTAATAAATTCTTCTCATCATGGATTCACTCAGCGACGTTCTTGCCTTTCTAATTTGCTTAGTTTTTTCTCAGAGGTGTATGAAGCGGTAGATAATGACAAGTCATATGATATAATATATTTAGATTTCAGTAAAGCTTTTGACAGAGTCCCGCATGAGAGATTGATGAGAAAAGTTGAGGCGCATGGAATAGGTGGGTCGTTGTTGGGATGGATTAGGTCATGGCTAATTGGTAGGAAGCAGAGAGTCAGCATAAATGGTACTAAGTCAGAGTGTGGATCAGTCAAGAGTGGTGTCCCCCAGGGATCTGTATTGGGTCCTCTGTTGTTTATTATATACATAAATGGCCTTGATTTAGGTATAACTAGTAGGATAAGTAAATTCGCAGTCGATACCAAAATAGGGAGAGGATTAGATTCAGATAGCGACATAGAGTGCCTCCAAAGGGATCTAGATACCTTATACGAATGGTCAGTAAATTGGCAGATGAATTTTAACATTGACAAATGCAAGGTATTAAAGATAGGGAAGACGAATACTAATGCAAAAAATAAACTAGCTAATACGGAATTAGAAAACTCAGACTGTGAGAAAGATTTGGGTGTGTTTGTTAGCAACGATTTGAAGCCTAGAAAACAGTGTATAAGCGTTCGCAACAAGGCAAACAGGATTCTAGGGTTCATCTCAAGGAGTGTAAGTGACAGAACTGCCGATGTTATCTTGAAACTTTACTTGTCATTAGTGAGACCTCATATGGATTATGCTGTCCAATTTTGGTGTCCTTATTACAGAATGGACATAGATTGGTTGGAGAGAGTACAACGAAGAATGACAAAAATGATTCATAATATTAGAAATCTACCATATGAAAAAAGGTTGAAACAATTAGGCTTACATTCGTTAGAAAGACGCAAAGTTAGAGGGGATATGATAGAAGTATTCAAGTGGGTTAGTGGGATAAATAAAGGAGACATGACAAATGTACTGAAGCTCAGTGATAGCGAAAGAACTCGAACAAATGGTTTCAAATTACAACAATTTCGTTTCAGAAAAGATATAGGCAAATATTGGTTTGGTAACAGAGTTGTAGATGGGTGGAATAGGCTACCAAGTGATATAGTGGGCTCATGAACGATAGGGAGCTTTAAGATAAAATTAGATAGGCATATGGACGAGATGGGTTCGATGTGAGGGGGATCTGCCGGGTGTTGGCAAATCGGCGCTCAGCAGATCCCCGTAATCTTGTGTTAATACCTGACCGTTTTGGTGGGGTCAGTGCTCAAGGTATTAGTAAGTTGGGCCTATAATTGGGCCTTGTAATTGGTGTTGGGTGTGACAGGGATCTGCCTTGTGTGGGCTGATCGGCTTTTTGCAGACTCCCATTTTCTTATGTTCCTATGTTCTTATGTTCTTCTTTGACTTTATCTTAAGCAAATATACATTATAACAAGTTAGTATTTCATAAACAATGTCAATATTGATGTCTTACTTAACCTCTGAAGTGCGCACGGGGGTAAATGAAAACCTCCCCCTGTGCTGACGTATTTGAGGTTTTTCGTCACTAAAATATTCATTGTACCATTAATAGCATTAATAATTATCCATATGCGCCTATTATGGGTTGATTATAAAGGTATTAACCTGAAACAACAATAAAACGAGTGAAAACAGCGTTTGGATGGTCAAAATCGGAGATATAGCCCGCGAGTTGTATAATGTATGGGTGAGGCAAGCTACCTTCCCGCCCATTTTCCCCAAGGCCACTGCGACACAGTCGATCGATACTCTCTCTCTCTCTCTTGCACTCGATGGCCATCAGTGATGACAACACCCTGCTTGCAACTCGCTAATGTTAGCACGAAAATATACCTCAGAATAAGGGAATAATAGGGAAAATAGGTGATAACTGAGGAATAGGAGGAAAGTGGGGAAGGAGGGGAGGTAGAGGACTGAGATTTTGCATGGCCCAGGGGCCAAAAAAAAAATAAAAAAATAAAAAAATAAAAATATATTTTTTTTTTTTTTCGATGTAAAAAGTTGATTTTTAGTTTTACTTACTCAGGAGAGTCTTCCCGCAGTCCGCCGGGGGAACTCTTAAGAGTCTTCCCGCAGCTCCCGGGTTAAGGGATGATGGGCTGTTTTTCTGGACCCCTTTCTCTATTGTGTTTAGCTTTATTAGTTTTGAGATTTTAAGACGTTCGGCACATTAGTTTGGCGGTTTTATCACCTTTCACCACATTATGTTGTAAATGTTAAGACCTTTCGTGCCATTTAGGTGTCAATTTTGTCATGGCAAGTGAAAGCGAGCCTGTAATTTCAAGAGAATCTGGCCTTCGGCCGGGAGATTTTTCTATCGAAAAATGTACAAATTTATCTTGAAGGGGGTCTATGGGGTGTCTTTCTAAGCTTGTAAGAGGTCTAGCGAGGAAACTAAAAAATATATGAATATATGAATTAATAGACCAAAAAATTGTGCACTGTCCCCTTAATGGTGTATTGTTGTAGCATTCCAGTAGTGGCCCCATATGGACCCCTTGGATGACCCATAACCACTGGACCGGTGCCTGGATAACAACAACACTATAACAAACAAGGTACTGGCATATTACACTATGTCTGATGTTAAGACGGGTCACCTGCTTTTTTCTCTCATTAACCCTTTCATGCATTTATGACGCAGAGGTTGCCAGATTAGTAATAAGAAATAGAGTTTTCTCACTCTTATAATTACCTCTCCAAAATTAGTTTTCTGCCCACAGCTAACTCAAACACAACTGCAGAGGTTGAAGGTTGAAGTAACTAAACTAAAGGTTTCTAAATACCCCTGATGGTAACAAAGGCTTTGAAGTATCCCCAATAGGCTCAATATCGCGTCATATGTCGGAGAGGGTTAAGCTATTGCTCTTTCTCTGGCTTGTATCCATTTGGACCCAGTCAGCCTTCTGTTTTAAGACATTAATTTTATCCCCATCCAGGTGTCGATTTATTTCCTGGTAAACGATAGCCAGCCAGAATTTTATGGAGAAATCCCAGAGACATTTTTCTATCGAAAAATTTACAAATTTAGCCAGCGGTCTAACTCCTTATCCAAAATATGATGGCTCGCTATCGCTCGCCAGGTATAAATCGACACCTGGATGGGGAAAAACGTCTTAAAACAGTAGGCTGAATGGGGCCGAATAAATACAACCCAGAGATAGAGAAAAACAGGTCACCCCCCCTTAACCTCTCCATGCTATCCACATGTAGTTAGCAATGTATTTAGTATTTGAACTAATAGGTAAAGTTGGTTTAAGATATTCCTGTACCCCAGCCTATGTTTACAAAGCTTGTTTGGTTATTTTGTGATGCAGATTTTCATCATATTACGAGACACATATAGATCGAAACAACTATATCGAAAAAGCTCTAGAGAGTCAGTTTAAAGCTAAAACAAAAAAGTACCTAATACACATCGTGTAAGTGTTGTGGTGTAAAGGCAATTCTTGAAACTACTTTACCACCATTACTGGTATAGGACCCTACTGTAGGTATTTGTGCTTTAGCTTGGATTGTGATTCCCTATGATAAACTACTTTACCACCATTACTGGTATAGGACCCTACTGTAGGTATTTGTGCTTTAGCTTGGATTGTGATTCCCTATGATAAACTACTTTACCACCATTACTGGTATAGGACCCTACTGTAGGTATTTGTGCTTTAGCTTGGATTGTGATTCCCTATGATCAACTTATCATCAAACCTAAGACAAGTTAAATTCACCGGTCTACTCACGACTAAGAAATTCATTCTTCATAATAATGACAAATTAATTGGTTGTATCCTTTTTTTGCTACAACTACTGAAACATTATTTGTACAAACGTATATCAAGAGAGAGAGAGAGAGAGAGAGAGAGAGAGAGAGAGAGAGAGAGAGAGAGAGAAGAGAGAGAGAGAGAGAGAGAGAGAGAGAGAGAGAGAGAGAGATAGAGAGAGGAGAGAGGGAGTATTGGAAGAAGGGTCTGACTTAGGTAAGTGATAGGAATGGGTGTGAGGGGGGGGGGAGGGGTATGTCAGGTGTGTGTGTGATTTCCCCCAAGGCTTTTTGTGTGTGTGGGTGGATGGTATCAATATTAATGTGATTGTTGTAACGAGTGTATTGGTGTTTGTCGTTGTTGTTTTGAAGGTAATATATCAGAGGATTGTAGTAGTGGTAGTTGTGATCATGTAGTAGTGGTAGTTGTGATCATGTAGTAGTGGTAGTTGTGATCATGTAGTAGTGGTAGTTGTGATCATGTAGTAGTGGTAGTTGTGATCATGTAGTAGTGGTAGTTGTGATCAGGATTGTAGTAGTGGTAGTTGTAGTAGTGGTAGTTGTGATCATGTAGTAGTGGTAGTTGTAGTAGTGGTAGTTGTGATCATGTAGTAGTGGTAGTTGTGATCATGTAGTAGTGGTAGTTGTGATCATGTAGTAGTGGTAGTTGTGATCATGTAGTAGTGGTAGTTGTGATCATGTAGTAGTGGTGTTTGTGAGTCATTGTAGAGTGGTAGTTGTGATCATGTAGTAGTGGTAGTTGTGATCATGTAGTAGTGGTAGTTGTAGTAGTGGTAGTTGTGATCATGTAGTAGTGGTAGTTGTGATCATGTAGTAGTGGTAGTTGTGATCATGTAGTAGTGGTAGTTGTGATCAGTAGTAGTGGTAGTTGTGATCATGTAGTAGTGGTAGTTGTGATCATGTAGTAGTGGTAGTTGTAGTAGTGGTAGTTGTGATCATGTAGTAGTGGTAGTTGTGATCATGTAGTAGTGGTAGTTGTAGTAGTGGTAGTTGTGATCATGTAGTAGTGGTAGTTGTGATCATGTAGTAGTGGTAGTTGTAGTAGTGGTAGTTGTGATCATGTAGTAGTGGTAGTTGTGATCATGTAGTAGTGGTAGTTGTGATCATGTAGTAGTGGTAGTTGTAGTAGTGGTAGTTGTGATCATGTAGTAGTGGTAGTTGTGATCATGTAGTAGTGGTAGTTGTGATCATGTAGTAGTGGTAGTTGTGATCATGTAGTAGTGGTAGTTGTAGTAGTGGTAGTTGTGATCATGTAGTAGTGGTAGTTGTGATCATGTAGTAGTGGTAGTTGTGATCATGTAGTAGTGGTAGTTGTGATCATGTAGTAGTGGTAGTTGTGATCATGTAGTAGTGGTAGTTGTGATCATGTAGTAGTGGTAGTTGTAGTAGTGGTAGTTGTGATCATGTAGTAGTGGTAGTTGTGATCATGTAGTAGTGGTAGTTGTGATCATGTAGTAGTGGTAGTTGTGATCATGTAGTAGTGGTAGTTGTGATCATGTAGTAGTGGTAGTTGTGATCATGTAGTAGTGGTAGTTGTGATCATGTAGTAGTGGTAGTTGTGATCATGTAGTAGTGGTAGTTGTGATCATGTAGTAGTGGTAGTTGTAGTAGTGGTAGTTGTGATCATGTAGTAGTGGTAGTTGTGATCATGTAGTAGTGGTAGTTGTGATATGTAGTGGTAGTTGTGATCATGTAGTAGTGGTAGTTGTGATCATGTAGTAGTGGTAGTTGTAG